>PVJA010026307.1:0-29801 GCA_004027025.1 Myocastor coypus | reverse complement strand
AGAGGGGAGAGGAGAGAGGAGAGAGGAGAGGAGAGGAGAGGAGAGGCAGAGAGGACAGAGGAGAGAGGAGAGGTAGAGAGGAGAGGAGAGGAGAGGAGAGAGGGGAGAGAATAGAGAGAGACAGAGAGCTGGACAGAGACAGACAGAGACGCAGAGAGATACAGAGAGAGATAGAGAGACAGACCGGCGGCACCATCTGAGGACCGCGGCTCTCCTTCCCTTCGGCTCTCTGCTGCCGCTCCGCTCTGACCTGTAGGACCCACGCGGACAGAACCTGTCTTGGGCCGGCTAGGGCTCGGCTCCTGCTGTGGCTCCTAGCCAGCGCTGTCTTCCGCGGGGTCCTCGCCTCTCGGCTCCGCGGCTTGGTCGCCCCGGCGCGCCTGACCCGCTCCAGGGCCGCCACGCACACGAGTGGCGGTGAGTGACTCCGACCTCGTCCAGAGCCCGAGCCCGCAGGGTCCAGGAGCGGCGGGGGCGCGGCCGGGTGGGGCGAGGGGCGCGGGCAGCCCTGCTTTCCCAGGTAACGGGCATCCCCCTCTCTGTGGGGCACGCCCCGCGGCTCCCAGGTCCTCCTCAGGGACCCTAAGCTGTCCGGGGTCGCCCCTTGCACAGCTGCACAGCTGTCAGGGTAAAGTCGCGCTGCTCAGGAAGACCTGCTGTGCCAGCCTCTCGCTGTCTCAAAAGGCGCAGGGGGAGAGCTTGAGCGACAAAGGGACTTTTGAGCTTGTTTAACAGGGTTGTGGCCTTCACAACTCAGGGGCAGGAACAGGCCAGGAGGCCAGACCCTGGAACTCTTGCGCTCAGCGAGCGACCCCTGCACGTTGTCCGGGAGGGTTCATTTCCCCCACTTCCCAGGCAAGCAGCAAAGGCAGCTGCAGTGTGAGTAGCGCGCTTTCTTGGGTTTTTCTGTGGGCAAAGAATTGTGGGCAGTGCGGCATCTGAGACAGTGTCAGGCTTGAACTCGGAGCACGGGCTCGCTGCTGCAGCAAGAAGCGCCCAGGAACTGCTAGGTAGGAATGCGTGGTTAGCACAGCAAGCGGCTGACTCATTGGAAGGGCTTCAAGAGGGGGAGAGAGAGAGAGAGAGAGAGAGAGAGAGAGACAGAGAGAGAGACAGAGAGACAGAGAGACAGAGAGACAGAGACAGAGAGAGACACAGAGAGACAGAGACAGAGAGAGACACAGAGAGAGACAGAGAGAGACACAGAGAGAGACAGAGAGAGACAGAGACAGAGAGAGACAGAGAGAGAAACAGAGAGAGAAACAGAGAGACAGAGAGAGAGGAAGAAGGGGGAAGAGGAGGAGGAGGAGGAAGAGGAAGAAGAAAGAAAGAAAGAAAGAAAGAAAGAGAAAAGAAGCCTTGAAACTCATTTCTATTCTACCAAGAAATGTTTCGGAAACAAAATCTAAATGTATTCAAAGACAATGTAGCCTTCAGAGGTTGAGCTTCCCAAACACTGTGACTTGTGCCTTTGGCCTTGCGCCAAGCGCTTTTGCCTGGCCAGCTTATGGTGTAAGTTTTGGGCTTCTGCGCTTGCTCTGTGGCAACTTCCGCCCTTTTTTTCTCTCCCACTTTTCCAAAAGGCGCACGGTTAGTCTGTGTTCCAGGTGACTGTGGTCCGACTGGAGGCCAGGGCAGCCAGCAGGGTCCACCTGCGGAGCGCTGAGAGTCAGCAGCCCCTCCATGGGACCGGAGAGAAACGGCAGGAGATGTGGGTCTGACCGCTGAACTCGGCTGCCCAGTGCCGTTCAGCATCATTCGATGTCACGGTCCTTCTCGACGGCGTGGTCGCTCCGGACTCCGCGCTCCGGCCTGCGGAGCCTCGTCAGTTCTGTTACCGGCTTGTCCGCCCCGACCGCGCTCTGCAGAACCAATGTCTTCTTCCCTGTTCTAAGGGAGATGGCACCGCCTAACAAGTATAACTGTGGGATTTAAATGCTTTCTTCCATTTTGGCCAGTTATTGAAGCATAGAGGCCACTGGAGGAGTGGTCCGCTGGGGATATTATTTCTGAAATTTACGCAGAGTGAATACAGCAGTATAGCAAATACAGGGAAAATCCCAAGGCCTCCTGGAAAGAAAGGGAGAAGGGGCGGGGGAGGGGAGGGAGAGGGAGGCGGGGCTGGAGGGGAGGGCTGGGGAGGGGACAGGCACAGGCAACCGTGCCCCAGCAGGCACCGAGTAGCTGGCTACCCTCAGCAAGGGAAAGGGTCAAGATTACACTTTACATAGCTGAAATCAATGCTTAGTAAACTCGTTTTTTAAAGTCATATTTGTCTTGCAAAATTATTGTGCAGTTTCAGTGTGCTAGATGGGGTGGTGGGGTGGAATGTGCAAGAGGAAGACTCCATTTCTGTGTGCCGGGGCTGCCCCTGGCGGGGGAAAGAAAGCCGGGCACCAGCCGCGTCATGTATATAGCACTGGGGCGCACACGGGCTGGGGTGCTGGAGTCCCCGAGACACCTCCCGGCTCAGCACAGGGAGGGCGCTCAGTCATGGCGACCAGGCAGGGTGCCCCATGGAGGTTACTTGTTGGGGTGTCTGGTGAGAAGAGGCTGGAGGGTGTCGGGAACGCCACACTGGAGAGTTGGGGTTCTCTTCTGTAGGCCCGTGTTGTCGTCTGAAGTGAATTAAGGGGAGTATGCCGTCAACAGACCATGCAAAATTGCGTGCAGTCAGGAGTGTGAGGGAGGTGCCCAGACACTGGGCTCTGACCTTGAGTCTTAGGACACCTGCTTGACAGAAGCCAAATGGAGCTGTTGGGAGCTACTTAAAGATCAGCGAGAGAGTGGGGTCCTTGTGACCTCTCACTGGAGGCCCAGGGACCAGGAGGTGGAGTCCCTGCAGGTCTGGCCTGTGGGGACCAGAGCCGCTGAGGAGCTGCAGAGGTGAGTCCAGAGCAGGGAGGGAGGGAAGCAGGGGCTGCAGGGACAGCGTCCTTCCCCTTGCCGTGGACTACTTCCCAGGCACAATCCCAGGGACTCGGGAGCCTGCAGATGTCTGTGAGACCCAGTTCTCCTGTGGTGCCTAGAAAAAGAGAGGAGGGAAAGGAGGGGAAAGGAGTAGGGCGCGGGGCCAGCTAGGCAGTGTCTGTGGGCCGCGTAAGCGTGATTCACCAGGCAACGGAGTAGATGCTGCTGTGATTAATGACGGATTCGGGATTCGTCACGACGTTCTGAATCAACGACAGCAGCCTCTGGTGACTATGAATATATTCACCAGGTATTGGGACTAAGATGATGGGTCTGAAGGTTTCCACAGATCGAGAAAAGGGATCTCACAGCAGAAGCTGATCCAGTGTTTCAAACATTCTGGGTACACTGGGGGAAATAACACAGCCAGGTTGTGAAAAGCATTTGTGTCAGAGGGAACTCTGTCCAGTTCAGAGCCAAATAGCTCTGTCCAGAAATGCAAGTGCCTCCGTCCTGCCCTGCGGCGCCGGTCCTAATTCACGGCGCGGGCTGTGCACGCTTGCAGAATGCTTGCTTGTGCTCTCTGTGGTGAGTTCGCGCCTGGCTGGAGCTGTTTGCCTGTGAAGCGAGTGAACAAGTAAACCAATGAAATCCAAAGAAGAAGCGAAATAAATGACAGGACTGGCAGAGTCATGCTGGGCAGGAAGCGGAGAGGAGCAGAACCCACGTGGCAGAAACGGGTGAGAAGAAGCAGGGAAAGGTGCGCACGCGCGCGAGGCCAGCCAGACGTCGCTCCCAGGTTTGGGGACTGAAAGGGTTGCACGCCGAGGCCGGCGCCTGCTTGTTCAACTTCGGCTGGTTTACTAAGAATAATGTTGACGGAAGTAGGTCACGCGGGAAGAGAAAAAACGGGGTGAGATGGGCGACAAAGGAGAAAGTTAGGTGCTAAGAATTTTATATCCAGGGTCTAGAGGAAGATGGGGTTCAGACTTGGTCTGTTTTCCGCATACGTAGGATTCTGCTATGTGTTACACGGGAAGTTTACTCTGAATGCTGCTAAGGAGCACACGGCTCTAGCTAGGCCAGCTGCCTTTTAGGGTTAGTGGATAGAGTAGGAAACAACGGCTGCAAGGCTCAGGTCGCCCCGTGCTGCACTCAAAGTTAGCATGCCACACACTTTTATGACTTCTTTCCTGTACAATTTATTATTGTGTATTTATAAATTAAATAAAATAATTAAGATAGTAAAGAAATTTTCCTGAAAATTCATTTGTTCAATTTAAGGCAGTTCTAAAATTGGTAAAGTTAAGGGCGGACCTAATAGCTCAGCAGGTTAAAGCACCTGTAAGCAGGCATGAGGTGGGGTTTCCATCCCCGTACCTGATGTGCCTGCCCTATTCTCAGGGCATGCTGAGACTTCAATTGAGACTGGGTGTGGTGGCACGGGCCTATAATCTCAGCTCTTGGGAGGCTGTAAACAGGTGGATCACTAGGAGTCTGATCTAGTAGTGAGACCCTGAACACCCTGTAGACTGTTCCCTAAAATACAATAAATAAATAAAAAATAAGATAACGCTGGTCAGGTTGTAGTGTTCAAGGCTTTTAAAATGAGTGGAATATATTTTACAGCTCTTACATTGGAATTTTTACTCTATTTAACCATCTTTGTGCACTGTTCTAAAGACTAGGTTCATTCATGCATGTTTGTCAATAGACTTTTAAAGACTTGCTCTACTAAGATGTCACACCGTGTGCAATTTATAAATCAGAAGACAGCTGCATTGAGCTACAGCGACTGTGATGTCACTGTGACATCAGGCCTTTGGAGACATTTCTGTTTCCCACCCTTGTGCCTTGCTTATTTCATATTTGTTCTTTTTATCTTTAAATTGTAGATTCTTGTGCAGGTGGCGGTCCAAGCAGAACTGTACTGGAAATGGGTCCACTAGGTGCAGAGGCTGATGAGAACCAGACAGTGCAAGAAATCAAGGTCGAACCCTATGGGCCAGGGTGCACCACTCCCAGCGGGGAGCCGGCCCCTGACCCGGAGCCGGAGCTGATCGATAGCACCAAGCTGACCGAGGTGCGGGTGGTCCTCATCCTGGCCTACTGCTCCATCATCTTGCTGGGCGTAGTTGGCAACTCCTTGGTGATCCACGTGGTGATCAAGTTCAAGAGCATGCGCACCGTGACCAACTTTTTCATTGCCAACCTGGCTGTGGCAGATCTTCTGGTGAACACTCTGTGCCTACCATTCACTCTCACCTACACCCTAATGGGGGAGTGGAAGATGGGCCCTGTTCTCTGCCACTTGGTGCCCTATGCCCAGGGCCTGGCAGTACAAGTGTCCACCATCACCTTGACAGTAATTGCTCTGGACCGGCATCGCTGCATTGTCTACCACCTGGACAGCAAGATCTCCAAGCAAAACAGCTTTCTGATTATTGGCCTGGCCTGGGGCATCAGTGCCCTGCTGGCGAGTCCCCTGGCCATCTTCCGGGAGTACTCGCTGATTGAAATTATTCCAGACTTTGTGATCGTGGCTTGTACTGAGAAGTGGCCTGGTGAAGAGAAGAGCCTCTACGGCACTGTCTACAGCCTTTCCTCCCTGCTGATCCTCTATGTTTTGCCGCTGGGCATCATATCTATTTCCTATATCCGGATCTGGAGTAAACTGAAGCATCATGTCAGCCCTGGAGCTGCGAACGACCACTACCACCAGCGACGGCAGAAAACCACCAAGATGCTGGTGGTCGTGGTGGTGGTGTTCGCAGTCAGCTGGCTGCCCCTGCACGCCTTCCAGCTCGCCGTGGACATTGACAGCCAGGTGCTGGACCTGAAGGAGTACAAGCTCATCTTCACAGTGCTGCACATCGTGGCCATGTGCTCCACCTTTGCCAACCCCCTCCTGTATGGCTGGATGAACAGCAACTACCGGAAGGCGTTCCTCTCGGCCTTCCACTGCGAGCAGAGGTCAGATGCCATTCACTCGGAGGTGTCTGTGACGGTCAAGGCGACAAAGAATGTGGATGTGGTAAAGGCCAGTGGGCCCCCTGACTCCTTCTCTGAGGCCACCAATGTCTAAGGATGTGGCATGGGACACTAAGAGCTAGTTCTGAGCAGAGCCTTTGGCAGGTGGAGGAAGGTGCGCAGGCGCACGCTGATCTCATTTTGAAGAGGGAAGGCGTCTGAATGGAAGCACAGGCAGTGTCATTCCCAGAAACATGGCTAAGTCCAGGGAAAGACAAGGCGACAAAAGGACTCGGAGATAGCGCTTGGAATAGGTTGAGTTATGTGTAAAAACAGAGAGAAACACTTCTCTCACTCTTTCCAGGTGAAGAGGCTGAGGAGTTGCCCTGGTCAGTACTGCCAGCAGCTGGGGTTTGATACTCGGACTCCAGGCCCTGGCTGGGACCTGCCCTGGGGCTGCAGTGCGACTTGCTCCCCACTCCCCACACTGATGCGAGTGTCGGCTGCTGACCGCCAGCCTCACTGGTGAGCTGCTGGCTGTGCTGTGGGACAGTTCCGCTTTGTTGTTCTTCCTTTAGAGGGAATTCTAAAAGGAATGCTCTTGGTAAACACTGCTCCTCTAATGGCATTGAGGGAGTAAACAGATTTGACAGATGATTAATATTTTGGAAAATCATGGGGGAAATTCTTATTAACCAATGAGTGTTCTGAAAAGCAAATATATTTGGTGAGGATTTTTTTTTGTTGTTGTTCATGTGTTTTAAATTCAGAAAGTCTCAGAATCACAAAAAATGTGAATGATTCTTGAATTTTTACTTTAAATTATCCTTGCTGAGCCGGGCGTGGTGGCACACGCCTGTAACCCCAGCACTTGGGAGGCGGAAGCAGGAGGATCAGTGCGAGTTCGAGACCAGCCTGGGCTACAAAAGTGAGCTCAAGGCCAGCCTCAAGTGCATAGTGAGACCCTGTCTCAAAAAGACAAAAAAAAAAAAAAAAAATTATCCTTGCTGTCTATGAATACTATTTATACATCAAATAGATAATCAACATTGCCAGTCGTTACATATTTTTGAATCTGTATGATTTCTGTTGTTCGTGTATTCGAGTAGAGTTTGAGCTCTAAACTAAACCAGATTAGGCAGCAATTTTCATGGCATTCTGTAACATTTTGTGGGTGTTTGTGTGTAGTCGCTCGCATAGGCGCACAGCTCTGGCAGCTTTATGGTCTTCTGCAGTGCTATTTTCTTTAGAATTCATTTTTCATGGATCTTTTCATGATAAATAAAAATATGATTTCATAAGATAGCCCCATCTGGTTAGAAGTAGTCAAAGCACTGGATCTAATCTATTTTCCAAATGTTCTGTCTTAAGCAATTTTGTATGTTAACTTTTTAAAGTAATTTTTTGGGATAATGTGAATATAAATCTGTATATCCATAAAGAGTGAAACATAAATACTATAATATTTTTATTTATTGATTTTATGAGCACAGTTTTTGTTTCAGTAGTGCCCAACCGAAGATGCTTGAAATTTTATGTTGATGAAAAGTAAATGAGTTGTTACAATAGTTGTATCGTACTCGATGCTATTAAAGAAGTTTCACTGTAATTACACCTTTGCAAATATGATAGAATTTGCCACGATATTCCGTACATTTTAGTTGAATTCAATCTGAGTATTGTACTTATTTACCATATTAATCTTATGAGTTGGAGAGCTTCATTGTATGGATGGATATATTGAACATTTTTAGTATAGCTTTTAATAAGTTTCTCTGAAATTAGAGATAAAAGATTGAGGGCCATGGAGATGGCTCAGCGGTCTAAAGCGCTTGCTTAGGCAAGCTTAGGCAATGGCAGGGACTATGGTTTGATGCCCAGCACCACATGCTATGCCAGACCCACCCCCTGGGCAGGCTGAGCCGGCCATCATCATCGTCATCCTCATCCTCATCATCAAAAGGAAATAAAAGATCGTCTTGAATTGCAGTTGTGAGATAGTGAGAAAGAATGAAACAATAAGACTGTAACCCCAGCTCTTGGGAGGCTATAAACAGGCAGATCACTATGAGTACAATCTAATAATGAGACCTGAAGACCCTATAGACCCTTCCCTAAAATAAAAATAAAATAGAATAAAAAAGGAAACAATAAGAAATAGAATTAGTGGAAGATAGATTAAAAAATCAATAAAAATGTATATCTGTAACATATTGGAGAATTCCTTTTGTTGTTCGACTTGGCATAATTAAGAAGCTTTTTGTGTTTAACACTGCCGTTACTCTCCTTCGGATGTTAGTAGAAAGTTGTAGGTAGAACTTTATCCCCCTCACAGAAGTCTTAAGCTGTAGAACATGCCCACGTTGCCGCGCCATGGGCTGTGATGTACGGAAAGGCCGTGAAGTCTGGAACCCGGCAGTGACTCCTCCAGCATACGTCTGATTGAATTAGCTATGTCAATTAACTTTTTATGTAGTTCTCTGAATGTTGAAATAAAGAGAATTCAGGAAATTTGAGGGATTGTGTGACTCTCAGTTGAGCTCTTTGTCCTGCTTATACACGAATCAGAGTAAATGGCCCTACTTCACCACTGTTCCAAGCAGACAGTGTTTTAGTTTCGTCCTGTTTCTGTCAGCTGATAGAACACGTTGACGTGGGTGTCACAGCGGACAAGACCTGATGTGCCTCAAGTACCCACTCTGTCTCACGGGCGTCTTGTATCCACCAGTTCCCAGAAGCCTCATACTTTGGAGTCACCCTTGACTCTTGTGCAGCCCCCTGCACACCCAGTTAGTTCTCTTGCTTCACCTAATTCCTAGATATTTCATGAGTCATTGTCTGGTTTTCTATCTCCATCATCCGAGTTTGGCAGCCTCACAGATCCATATTATCTCTGACATGGATTAATAGACTATATTCCTATCTGTCCAGCATCCAACTTTTACCAGTAGCTAGTGTGATGTTTTGAAATTTTTGCTAAGCCATTCTTCCAGTTTAAATGCATCAACATCTCCTTGCAATTCTCATAAGAAGATCAAAATACTCTTACAACCCAGAAAGCTGTTAAGCCCTGGACTTTACCTCCGTATTTTATTCCCTACACATTCACTTCTTACTAACAGATCTTAAGCATCATCAGGGCAGGGGCCAGAGGCCATCACAACTTGCGGAGTCACAGGTGTTTGCTGAGCTAACACGTCAAGCTAATGCTCAGCAAGTAGCCATCAAGGAAATTGAGGCCACTGAAGCTAAGAGCTACCGATGCACCCGCAGGTTGAAAACTGTACATATGTGCCCCATTCTATTATGTGTCTTCCAGGGAAATAGGGCTTAACTATAAAGAACCCGTAAGGAGCCTATTCTGCACCATCACCTAAGGCCACTCAAGGCAGATATCTGCATATAGAGGAAGGGATGAACATACAAATTTCATACGTGATTCAGTCAAAATTACCCTTGTCACCAGGGGAGAACAGAGAGCCAGTGAGGTACATCGGTTATGGCCCAGAGTGCCCGAGCAGTCAGTGCAACTATCTTTAAAGGATGCCGTTGAGCAGGGGAAAGAGGATGCAGGGCAGCAGTCAGCCTGAATCCATCAGTAGGTAATCTCCAGTAATGTCTGGATCCCAGCAGACTTGATCACGTGGAAGGGGGCAACAATAAGAAGGGAACAGAAAATGTAACACATTCACTGAAGTATTAAGAAAGAATGGGCACAAAACTGTTTCTGCTAATTTTTCCAGGAAAAATCCATTGGAAATAAATTTCCAATAATTCATTGGAAACAATTTATTGGAAGAAAGCTTCCTATTTACAAAGACAATCCCATTTAAGCAGTTGCTTTAGTAGTTTTTGTCAAAGATACCCAACACCTCCTGTATGGATAGATAGGCAGCTTGTGATCCCAAAAGCTGCACAGAGTTTTACAGATTTGGTTTGTATCCAAGACAAGTATTTTCTGTTTACTTTCTGGTATTTAGCTTCAAAGCCTAAAAGTAGATGTAACCAACCCTTGCCTTTAAGGATCCTTATAAATAATATTTATGATTGTATTATTAAAATACAATGTAAAATAAGTAATTATAGTCATAAATATTAGACTTATGTTTTCAAGGATGGGCCCCAATAGCTATTTTTAAGTAGGTATAATCAGGAATTGCTTTGTAATTTTGAAGTATCATTTTGGAATTGGATGATATTTTTTATGTCAAACTTGCTGAAAGGTAAACCTGAGTTTTGTAGACTGCCCCAATCATTTGTACTAATATAGTAACTGTACACCAAAGTTTGAATATACCTTTTCCAAAATTCAGGTTGACATTTAATGGACAATATGATAACATTGAACGTGAGGCCTTAAGGGCTGGATGGGCAATAATAGGCTTCTCCCCTCACAAAAGAGACAAAGGCCACATAAAACAGGCTTCACGGGACACACAGCAATTGAGTCTTCTGTCCTTCCATATCCACCACAGGCGAACATAGCATCCCTTCTCTCAGGAAGAGATAACCATAAGTCGCCATCTTGGCGGCAGGGAACAGTCCTCAGTAGGTAACTTGATTAGCTGGTGTCTTAATTTTGGTCATTGCATCCTCTATAGAACTATGCCAAGTTCTTTTCTTTCTCTTTCCCTCCCTCCTTCCTTCCCTTCCTCCTTCTCTCCCTTCCTCCTTCCGTTCCTTCCTCGTACTCCTCCCCCTTCTTCTTCTTCTTCTTCTTCTTCTTCTTCTTCTTCTTCTTCTTCTTCTTCTTCTTCTTCTTCTTCTTCTTCTTCTTCTTCTTCTTTCTTCTTCGTCTTTGTCTTCATCTTTGTCTTCTTTCTTCATCTTCTTCTCTCTCTCTCTCTGACTCTGTCTGTCTCTCTGTCTGTCTGTTTATCTGTCTGTCTCTTGTACATAACCTAGTCCTAGGTATTTTGAAACAGCAGCACAAATATAAGACTTACTAAATGCACTTTGTCCATGGTAAGTGTATCTTAAGGTGAACTATGCAACTGTGTTCTCACAGAAAACTCATAGTTTAAAATGAATGATTCACCCTAGGCAGTCCAGGGGATGCATCTGCATCAGCAGATGTTTAAAGCTGGGCTGGAGAGTCCCAGACAGTGTCAAGTATGCAGGGAGCAGCATCCTAAAGAGGCCAGAATTAGGTGTCAGGATCTGTCAGGGAGTGGTTCATACCAGTGTGGGTCTTTGATCCTAAGTGAAGTTTTCTTGACCAAACTAGAACATTTTCTGATGTGGGTTGTATACAGTTAGGACAACAATACTCAAGCTATCTAGTTTAAGTAACTCAATTCTCATACCTTTCTAGAATAAATAAGCTTTTAAAGTTAAGTATTAACTTCTATAACTGGGAGTTCAGTCTTTCAACAAATCATTTCATAGTAAATTTATTGAGCCATATCTCTAGATATATGAAACTCCTGTGAAAATGGAAAACTGGCTTTTGTTTTTCACTAGTTTGGTGTAAGTGTATGTGTGAGAACCCTTTAAAGAAAATACACTCTGAGGAGAGAAAGAGAGATGGAGGGAGAAGAAAGGGTGAAGACCACAGAGGAACACCCACCCCCTGTATTTTCTAATTTTCTTAGATTACTTGGGTCGAATGCAGACTCCTCAGTGGAAGGGTCCCTCAGTTTCTGAGCACTGCCAAAATGAGCCAGCTGCGAGAGGCAGAATCAACTTCCCCACTTTGTCTCTTAGTTAAAGCTGATGGCTAAATACTTAAAGATATGAGTGCACAGTTCTTAGGGTTTTCACAGAGTGCAACATCTGTGGCTGCTGTCCTCGGCTGTGTGCGCTATTTTCCTCACTGCATCGAATTCCTCCTGTTGAGGTCCAGTTGCTCTGGTGCATCCCAGCACCAACCACGGTTCTGATCTTAGATTCATTTTCTGCATCAGCTTCATAAAAAGAAGTTATAGACCACCATTTTGCTTCTGCTAGTTTTTACATAATATACTTATTTGCAGATTTACCTAGCCTGTTGTATGTGTTGTTAATTGGTGTTTTAAGTTTCGGAGTCATATGTGAGCATAACACAATTTATCTATTTTTCTCCTGGTAGATGTTGGAGTTATTACAAATTTTCACTATTATGATAACACTCTTTCTCAGATTCCTTTGTGTGCTTGTGTTTTCTTCTGATTTAGGAAAATCTAGGTAACTGACTGACCAGGTCATCCAATAAATATGAGACCCAGTAGCCCTGCACTCCTGCAACATTTGTTGGTGTTAGTGTATTTAATTTTTTATTTTTATTTATTTTTTAAATATTATGGCCAGCTCAGCCTGCCCTGAGAGTGGGGCTGGCACAGCACGTGGTGGCTGGGATTGAACTGTGCTCCCTGCCGTTGCCTAAGCTTGCCTAAGCAGGCGCTTTAGACTGCTGAGCCATCTCACCGGCCCTAATTTTCCCTACTATTGCACATCTTATTCTATTTGTGTATCTCTGATGACCAATGATTCTGATGACCTTTTGACATATTTATTCATTACTTACATATTTTTAGGAAGAAATTCACTTTCACTGCCTATCGTGATTGGGTTTGATTGTGTGCTTTTGGTCGGCCTTTTAAATTCCTCATATATATCCAAAATAATTTGGATATTTCCTCCCAGAAATATGCATTGAATATGGTTTTTCCAAAGTAGAACCACCAGATTTTAATACTGATCAAATTCAGTGTATCCTTTTTTCTTTTCATATTAATACTTTTTGTGTTCTAAGATATCTTTGCCTATTCAAAAGCTGGAAAGAGCATTCTGCTTTATTAGAAGCTTGGTAATTTTAGCTTTCAAATTTATGCCTGTGATTTACCTCAATAAATACTTGCGGGCCGGGGGGATAGGTCTGTGGTCTACGCGCGTGCCTGGCAAGCACAAGGACTCAGGTTTGATCCCTGTTACTGCATCTGCTGCTGGCCACAGAACCCTGGGTATGCCGTGGTGGTACACGCCATTATCCCAGTGCTGGAGAGGCTGGAAACAGGAGGATCGCTATGAGTCCAAGCTGTGCAGTGAGACCCTGTGCCAAATTCACAAAAGCAAAAACGTCCTCAACAGTGTATGTGCACAGTATTGTATCCACTTGATTTACCATGTTGACGCCCTGAGCTCCTGCTTACTACCTATGATAACATTTGCATGGTGTGTTTGTTGAATTTGTTCTTCTTTTGCAATGTCTTCATGGCTATTTTCAGACCTTTGTGTTTTGGTGTAAATTTTAGAGCCAGACTGTCATTTTTTATTGCTGTTGTTGAAAAACAGTAGCATTATGATTGAAATGAGATTGACTCTTCAGTTCAATTTATGGGGAATGGATAGGCTAGCAGCGTTGCCTTCTAATACATGAACATGATATATCTCTTATTATTATTTAATTCCTCAATAATAGTTATACTTGTAAAGTGCAACTAAAAGTATGCATTTTGAGTGGCTGGCCAGATAGCTCAGGGGGCTACACTGTCTGTTTAGGCAGAGTGCAGCAGCCAGGGTTTGATCTCCAACATGCTGGGCACTCTGAGAAGGTGTTTGAGACTGGGCATGGCGGTTCGCGCCTGCAATCCCAGCTCTAGGGAGGCTGTAGACAGGCATATCACTGCTAGCTCTGGGGCACGGTGGCCTGGCAGAGGGACAACAGTCTGCAGCTTGGGAGGCAGGAACCAGGGAGACGCCAAGGGAGAAAAAGGGAGGCGCACAGCTGCACATCCTGTGTCCAGCGACCGCCCAGCCACCAAGCTTTCCCTCCCAACACCACACCCACCTACCATCGATCCAATCAGTGGTGGGATCCAGCGTCACACACCCATGACGCAGGACCTGCTGGAAGCTCCACTGAGGAGCACATCAGCGGTGGGGTGGGCGATCTAGCTGTAAATCATAACACTGAGCAGTTTGCTTTTTATCCAAAAAATCACAGGATGAATCAAAAGGCAGGTAGCCAACTGGAAAAATATTTATGCCTCTTCTGGCGGGCAGAGTATAAGCCAGTAACAATCTGAATGGATTGCCTGACACGTAGAGACACTTGTACTGATCCAGACATTTAAAGATCATTCCCTGTTAAAGAAATGCATATTCAAACACAGAATTGTAATTTTCCCTCATTAGAGTAACAAGTTTCCAAAAGCACGATAGTAGTGCATATTTTGATAAACAAAGACTTACACATTGTTGACAACGTTTGTAAGTGGTAATAAAATCTTGGGCATTTAATTTGCAAGGCTATGTGCATCAGACTTACAATGTACAATTTTGTTGATCCACTGCTTTGAATCCTGGATCTTTTCCTTTTATATACGAATCTGCATACAGTCAGACACATTTTTGGATAAGAACGGAAGACTGGAGAGAACCTAAATTTCATTCAGCAGAAATCTGCTTCACTAAATGTGTGGTGAGCCTGTACAGTGAAATGCTACACATGTTCACATCTTTCAGAAAGAATGTGGTGGCACGAAATATCTAAGTTGGGCAAGACTGTCATATTTTACGCACACGAAATGAAGAAATGTTCAAAGTGGCCTAGGGAGATAGCTCCATGGTCTAAGTGCCTGCCTGGCAAGCACAAGGACACAGGTTTGATCCTTGGCACCACATGCCATGCGAGCCCTGGCTTGCGCTTGCTGTGCTGGCCATGGAGACTGGGTGTTGTGGCGCATACCTGTAATCGCAGCACTGGGGAGGCTGAGATAGGAGGATCATTACAAATCTGATCTGTGCAGTTAGACCCTATACCAATAAATAAATAAATTTAATAATAAAAGTCTGTTCATAGTATGATCTCATTCTATCAAATATTATTTAAATATACTTTACATAGACAGACATTTCTAGAAGAATGGAAACGTTTAACTGTAGATCTGGGTAACCTTGGACGGGAAATGGCTCGTCCCATGTAGTTATGCCTTCCCAGGTTGTGTCTTAATCAGCAAGAGGCAGTGATCTAGCAGAGGACTTGTAGGAGCAGACGGAAGGCCCAAAGAAGACGGGTCACATGGGTGGGTTGAGTAGGTCACTTGGCTTTAGTTTGCTGACATGTCACCTTCTGTGCTGGTGGCTGCTAGGCCTTCAGGAAGGCGTGGGACCAGCAACACCCTGTTAGGAGGCAGTGGCCACCAAGCAACAGCTTAAAGCCAGCAACAAGCGCAGCGTGAAGGCAGAAGCTGGAACCTGACCTTCCTCAAAATGTGCATTTGCTCCAGAATCAGAGCTGAAGTTTTCCAGGAAAGGTGAAGCGGGCATGAAGCCAGTCTTATCTTGACCTCACGAGTCAAGTCTCTAATGTTGATTTATTCCTGTATTAAAGGCACGTTATTAAGTTAATGGATATAATTACGTATCAGGAAATTTAGAAGGAAGATAAAATTAACTTAAGAGATAGCTTTACAAATGAGACATACAAAAAGAAAGGACTTTGGAATTGGAAGGAGTTGACTTGCCATAGGGACATTAACTTGAAGAGACGTAAAGGGAATGAATAAACAGGATGCCCCATCTCTTCATTCGATGTGGCAGCTTTCTTTACTGGCAGAACTGCTCTAGAGTGCAATCCTTCCTGGGGCCCCAGGGCCTGGGACAAGGTATCGAACTCAGGACCTTGTGCTTGCCCGGTAGGGGATCATGTGACTAACCCTAACATAGAGGCTTGCGTAAGCCCCAGGAATTTGAGGCTCTGCGGGTTCACAGTGTAGGACAGCGTAGGAATGGCAGATGGGGCTGGTGTCTGGGTCTCAGGGGCCCTGAACTAGTCCTGGGCTGTGCTCCCGTGGGTGCAGACCACAACGAAAGGCCCTCAGAGGATACTTCTAGGCATGGGCTACTGAACGAATACAAGAGACTGAAAGAGGAGGCTGGAAGCCTATGCTGTGTTCTTGCCTCTGTTGCCAGTAGTTCAATAGCTATCGGGAAATAGAGATAAGACAATGTGTACTTAGCACAGTGACATTTGCTTCTGTGCGGGAATGAAAATGAAAGATGCTAGATGCATGTGATGAGTTTTGGACGTCTTTTCACCTTCATGAAGGACCATGGTAAACACTTGTCACAGATATGACATCATCATTCTCTCAAAAGGTTTGGTTTAGCTATGCTCGAATAACATTAGCAACAGTTGAGTGACATAAATTAATACATGAGTTAAAAATTCATTGTCCTCTTTTGTTATCTAAAATTCAACTGCCATGTCTCATCTATATTCTGGGTTACACTACACATTTCAGTCAAATCGTTCTAAAGTGTTCTAGCAATGCCAGCCTGTGTTGTGTGTAAGGTTAGCAGAGCCGCAGGGCTCTTTCTGAGCCAGGGCTTGACAGGGCAAACCACAGCGAGCTTCTAGAAACTTCCACATTCATTGTACAAAGTATAAAAGAACTGTGTGTGGGGAGAGGGGTTCCCCTAATATTGACAATGTTGTTTGGCCTGCTAAATGTTTTCTTCACTTCTCTTAAAATATCTACTACTATATTTAAAAATTATATTCCATTATATTGTACTTTATACATCTGTATGCATTCTATGACTTTCCTATTAACTTTGAGAAAAAAATACTGTGTTAATGTTCGAGTTGGCTTGAATTATACTAATTATATTAATATAATTATATTAAGCCTCTTTTTGAATTATACTCTTTAATAAGGTGATGAAGTTTGTTTAAAACTCCCCAAGTATCCTCATCTCTTTTCATCACTGGGTTGTACTGCAGTGGAGACACTCACTCTTACCAACGTGAGAAAGCGCTTACGCTGGTTGGATCTGCGTTATGCCTCAGTCTTGGTGCATGTTTTTCACGTATTAAGAGGTAATGAAAGTTATTTGCATGTATCACAATCCTACCTCTTTAAAAATATATAAAGTATATTTATAGATAGAGAGGGTGAGACTTCCTCAAAGTGTAAAAAAGTTATTCCTGTGTTCCAGAACTACTTTCATCCTTTTTTATTTTTCCCCATCTATTTTCTAACATTATGCCACAGATTTAGTGAATTTACTCAGAGAAAAAACACAGTGTCATCATTCAAAATGTTGGTGTCCCTCCGCTAGCCTCAGCTCCCTCTCTCGTCCCCTGCCAGCTCTCTGCTGAGTCACCTGAAGTTTATCTCTCGATTAGACTGAGAGGAAAAGATTTGGAGGAAAAGCAGAGCTGTGGATTTGATGAGTCCAGGAAGAAGAGGCCCAGTCCAGAGGTGGAATTTATCCAGGGGCCAGGCCTGACTGTCTCGTAGGACTGTTTTTTACGGCCATCACAGCCCATTATAGGTAATAGAGCTGAGTCTGATTCATGGTGCTGATGTACAGCTCGGCAGCTCGGGTTATTGGAAACAATCTTGTCATCAGTGGTAGAACAATAAAGAGTATTCAGTTTGAGGGCGTGTGCTCTATCTACTTCACATTTGATGAGTCCTTTATGTTGTCCAAAACATAGAAAGAGCTCTACTGGAATACAATTTGAGTTTGGAATGTGTTAACTGGTCCAAGGCCTAATTACAAAGTGCCGTTCCAAAATCTTATTGGGAAAACCAGACTCTCATGCGTGTAAGATAGAACAGTGCATCTCTGCATGCCATGCACAGCCAGCCAGCTACGCTGCATGGGTACGGGGTGGCACCGGCCACTCGAAATTACCCCAAGAACCCAAGATGCCTGCTAACGACCATGTGGTGCTTAATTATTTCTGTTTAGTTACCATGTCATGAAATTAAAAGCAGAAAAATTCTAGGAAGTCAGAACTATCGAAGTCTAATGATTGAAATTTTCCATAAACTTCAATATCTAGTCCCGTGTGAATTTTTAACCAGGATAGCTTGATGCTATCCCGGGAAGCTACGGCTCCCATGAAGAGTCCCTGCGGTGGAAGAGCCCTCGGCTAGGCTGGAGCCATCTGGCGGGGACCCAATCTCAGTTATGGGAACTTCCCTTTCCGCCACTGCAGTGTTTCTCCACCTCTGGTTTGTGTACTGCAGTGGTTAGAACATGGCTTATCTTTAAAAGTTCATGTTCTGAAAGCTGGGCCCTTGCTATGGCCCTGTGGAGGGTGCTGGCGGCTCAAGAGAAGCCCAGGGGAGGTCCGCAGGGCTTGGGGAGCATTCCTTGGAAGGATGTTAGCGTGGCTTCAGGGCCTCCACTTAATACTTACAAGGCGGTTGTTTCAGAAGGAAAAGACAGGGCTTCCTTCTTGGCTTGCCATCTCACGTGACTTCTGTGCACACCTGGGCCCTGCTGCGGTGACCTGCTGAGGCCGCCCTGGAAGCTGGAAGCCGAGCAGAAGGGACCGCCTGGACCTGAGCTCCAGCCCCTGGCTGGGCTCTAACTCACCTGCTCTATGCCTCAGGAAGCTGCAGTCATTTTACCCTAACAATGGAAAAGTATCCTTAAACTGGCCTTCCTTAGCCTTATGTTGAACAGCAGATCTAGTGCAGTACAGGGCTCTATCCGAGCAGCACATATTTCTGTGAAAATTTAATTTCCTTTTGCTATCCTAAGTTCAAATTAAATAAAGCCCTGAACAATTTGTAGAAGCCTCATTTGCAAATCTTTGACAATCCTACTACTTGATGTTAATAGTTATTTAGTACATAAAATATCCACCTTCTCACTTGCCAGTTAATTGCCTGGAACAACAGCGTGTGTTCAGACAGTTTTACTGAGATCCCTGGGTCAGCAGAAAGTGTCACAGAGAGAAGCAACATTCTCTAATTTGGCGACAAGGTGAACATTTTTGCCTCTTTCTTCCAAAGCTCTCTATGCTAATAAGAACTGCTGTCTAACCAAATTCTGGTTAAAATGCTTCTTAAATATGTATTTATCTGAAATCCTCTGATTTAGGCAACTTTTTCACATGGAGACATATAGTACATATGATCAGCTACTAAGCCAATGGGACTAAAGAAGCCAAATTTTCCTACTGGTCCCAATAGAATCAGTTCCAGCAAGGTAGCTGCGTTTATTTTCACTGAAAGGAATACATTGGTTTTAACTTATTGTTTTTGTAATGATAATGAACTCCCTATTGGCCGGAGCAGAAGAAATTTAATTTAGTTAAATTAATAATGTTAATAGACCATAATAATGTTTATAGTTCATCTTTCACAAATCCCCAGACAAAAAATTAGGTGAAGATATACCTAAGCTATGGT
The DNA here is from genome assembly GCA_004027025.1 of Myocastor coypus. Taxonomy (NCBI): domain Eukaryota; kingdom Metazoa; phylum Chordata; class Mammalia; order Rodentia; family Myocastoridae; genus Myocastor; species Myocastor coypus. Next base: position 10,782 of record PVJA010026307.1, on the reverse strand, counting down.
TTTCTTCTACACGACAACCCAAGGAAAATAATCTATGTAAAGATGTCTTGAATTTGTGTAAAAATGTAGGCATGCTGGTGAGAGGCCGGAGCAAGCCAGGTGCACCCCAGTGTAAGGGAACAAGAGGCGAATCTGAGGCCAGGGCCAGGATGGCTACAAAGCCTTGGCCCTTATCATTTCTCATCCTGCTGAGCTGTGCCACACTGAAAGGCTGGTACAAGTTACTCAAATATTGCTCTGTCCTCAGCGTTTTATTACCTGAGTTGCTGCGCTATGACTAGAATCTAAAGATAAGAGCTAGCACACCTGAAAGAAATGGGTTTACAAATAGAATGGCCCTTTGTGCACATTCTGGTCATGCGCAGAGAAAACTTCGTATGCTAAAGAGCCACAGGCTGAAACCGGATCAGAGGCTCATTGTTGTCCCTGACAAGGTCTCTCCTCTCTTTTGGTTCAGAGAGGAACAAAAGACAGAACTGGCCCCTCTTTCTCTGCAGAGCCAGCCCCATTGCTGAAGCGGAGCAGGCCTCTGGCTGTGTGTGTCAAGCTCAGGCGCCTGCACACTCCCTGCAGCAATTACCCGAGTGTTCTATCACTGATGTCTAAAATGCTACCAGGAGCAATTCATTCCAGCAGGTTATTCCTTCCTCTTTAAAATAAACACACACGGAAGTATGACTTTAATATTGTCATTTATTGTTTATTAATACCTCATTCACTTGATGTTTTCCATTGTATCTGTCCGTTGAGAATAGATACCTTGAAGGAGACTTACATTTCGAAGTGATGGTTTCAAGTGTTCAGGAAGTTATCCAGCAATCTGACAACTGAACCGAGGTATAAAGCGAGATGTATGTACTAAACTAAGGTAATTAGGAAATAAACTGAGATGCGTTTACTGCATGCCCTATTGCGTTCAGCCTGTAGCTCATGCTACAGAGTCATCTCCAATTCTCCCATTGTCTGTAGTGCACTCAAGAGCTCATCTGTCTTCATCTCCGCCACTGCTGCTCCAGCTTTTCCTTTCGTGTGGAATACACCAGCTCCCTTCCGTCTAGGCCTTTGCTCCTAGCCTCGCCGACTCCAATGCTGATTCCACACTGTGGCACAATGGCTCAGTAGTGCCATACATGACTGCAATCCTTCCCCTACTGCCTGCTATCTTTGCGGATGGAACCAAAATTCTATAATGTGGTATGCATGGATTTTTATGATCTGATTGCTCTTAGCCTTTTAAGTAGTATAGTCCACCTTTTCTTCTTCCTTGAAAATTAGAAGTCATTTCTTAATGAATAGTTCACCTTGGTTCATACTTGAGGCAAACATCATAGACACGTCTCAACAACCCGACTTTTGTACCACGTCTTACCACTAAAGAGTCACATTAGCTCCATACCCTTTGCTGAATCTTGTACTTAGGAAAGGCTGCGACTCCTCCCAGTTCAAAGAATCAGTACTGACTGATGTAAATCAAAACCATCATACTTTCTCTATAAAGAGATAGATAGTAAATATGTTGGGTTTTAATGGGCCAACAGAAAAATTAAAGAACTTATGTACACACTTGAATAAAATCAGAGAAAAACCAATTTTGATAAACTTTTGGTTGAAGCAGATGCAGTCAGAGTAAGTACAATTTTAACACAGATATGCTAATAGGAAAAAACAACATTTGGGGGATGGACGAGATTCACGCTCGCTTGTGACTTTGGCGTAGTTCTGCCCTATTGCCTACTAAGTCACAAAATACTCACCTGTAGAAGGTCATGAGGCAGCTGGGACCAGCCGCTGGCCTAACAATTATGGCTTCCGTTCCTCTGGCAACAGCTGGTGTAGGCATGGATGTTCTCCCCGTGACTAATACGTAGAATCCAATGGTCAGTCGACCTGAGGCTTCTGAGAAAGCAGTACTCCATGAATAAAAGTAACAGTGGGAGGAAGCGCCCCTTTGCTTCCGCTGGCCAGGGTTGTCTGCGTGGATCTCCGTGAGGCACTCACAGCCACTCTGGCATGCTAACCAGGGCAAGGGACATGGAGCATCGTGGGATGGTACAGCTCTCTCACTTAGAGATCGGGCCTTTTATCTCCTCATCAGGTGGAAAGCTGAAGTCCCTTATTACATAAATTCCATTTAGTCATATTTTCTGTTACTCACAGCTCAAAGCTTTTTAACACCTCTATTCCTGGAATCTAAAATTAGTTTCCCCCTGTAAGTTGAATAAGCCTCCTTTCCTTCCCTTGTGACTGTGTTCAGATAACGCCCAGGTTTGCTTTCAGAAGTTTTTGCTGCCTTCTTTGGCTACCTTCCCTAAGCAAGGCTGTTTGTCACTAAACCGTTACTATTTCCATAGCAGTCCACACAACATCTTTTTGCCATTTTATTTCTGTCTTGTATTTTCCACTACACATTGCCCTAGGACCTGAATTCACCCATACTGAAAACAGCTCCAGTCCAGGAACTGTAGGTCATGACTTAATTCTTCAGGTCCAGCACAGTGTTCAGTACTGTTGTTGAAAAACAAACGTGTAAAATGACAGCAAAATGAATGCATAAGCCTTCTATCATATTTACCCTCCAAGAGGACATACTACTGATGCAGAGACACATGGACAATATTTGATGAAAACTTCTGGCCTTAGGAAGGACGAGTGGTGTCCTTTGCTCCTCTACTCGGTTTTAATGTTAGTGGCTAGCCAAGCCAGCCTGCATCTTTGGCCACTGACTACACAAGGGTCAGAAAACCTGGCAACTCCTAAGTGCTTGTCTTTACCAAAGCTTCTTTGCTGTGGTAGGAACCTGCTTACAGTTTTCTTTCTTTTAACTGATGTCATTCAGAAGTTTCTCAGTCTGGAATGTCATTTGCATTGAGCTGCTTTACGAGAGCAGAACCAGTGGACCACCTGCCGCTGCGTGCTGACTTTGTGAATGAATTTTATTCGCTTCAGAAAATCACTCTGAGACTAACTCTGAAGCTTCATCCGAAGTGACCGGTGCATGCTTCATCTAGCTATAAATTAGTTGCTATTTCTCCTCAACATTCTCGAAAGCCACATTTTGAACAGCAATAATAAGGTATCCTCCCCTCTTCAGACTGAAAGGCATGGTGCGACCTGCCGTCTGGTGCGTTGATTCTGCCCTGAAAGAGAGAATGGGCAGCAGCTCTTCCAGGAAACGCAGTGGTAATGTGCACGATGGTAGTGTGCCACTATTTTTGTCAACCCGTTGCCCTAGGCTGTTGATCTCTAGTGCCAAGTAACAAGTAAAACCCACCTGCATACATTCTTTGAATAGTAACTTTTTAGAAAGCTCTTCCTCCCTCTCCCCTCCACCTCTTAAAAATCCCTAATTTTCCAAATGGCATTGATATTGGGAAAATATGTCATTCCCCATTGGTTACTGATATTGAAAAAATTTATATTTAAAGAAGTAGAGCCATGAAAACTTTGATAATGTGATTTTTTTCTGTAAAAATATACCTTAGTGTTCAAGCCCACCCCCCAGGGTTTTACGAGGAAGAGATTCTATACAGCGGGAATTCTGGGAGCTGCACAGCTCATTTTCCTGCCCGAGCTTCTAGTGGCTTCGGATGACCTCAGATGTTCCAGTTTCAGATCTGGGCATCTGCAACAGTTGATTTCGTCTCATGGAAGACTTGTTGTGGCTTGAAGGGTTTGTCCTTCCAAAACCCATGCCGGGGCTGGATCCCCGTGATTGGAGTCCTGACAGGTGGAGCAGCCTTTGCGGACAGAGGTGACTGGGTCGCGGAAGGGGATCCATACCGTTCTCCGTGAAGCTCCATCTTGGGCTCCAAGGCCCCCCTGATCGGAAGCCAGGGTGGCCCCAAGGCCCTTCTGCTTCCAGCTCCCCCTCTCTGCCTGTGACTTCTTCCATGAAAGAGTGCCTCCCTTCCGCTCTTCTGCTGTGAAGCCTTCAACCCAGGCAGAGGGAGGCTGCTGCCGGCGCAGTAGGCTTCCGGAACCATGAATCAAAATATCCAGTTTCTTTCTTTCATAAATTATTCAGAAGCAGCCATTCTGCCATAGCAAGAGAAAGCTGACTAAGCCCAACCCAGTTTCTTTGCTCCCTATAGACCCGTGTGCTCCTTTATCTGTGGCTTATCTTCAGTGAAATATCCCATAAACGTTTCACATGCAACATGTACAACAGACCACCTTCATTAAAGTTTGTTCGCCAAAATGCTACTGTGTTTCCAGGGAGAACTTACTGACCAGGCCTTCCAAAGGCCCTAAAATAATAATAGCTTAGTTGAGAAGCAGGCACAACGGAAGCTTTATTTCGTTGGATTGCTAAAAGATGCGAGTTCTGTGTAGTTTTCATTATCCTGAGTGAACGTCTGAGGGTTTGGACTGAGCTGCATGGCAATGCATGTCTCACAGCCAGAAAACAGAGTGAGCAGGGCTTGGGTCAGGTTGGCCTGACCTGCGCACCGCTCTTCTTAAGGGCTGTGCGGAGCCAGCGTCCGCAAGCCTCTGTCTGTCCTCACATAAATCCATCCTAGCTCATTATGTTTCCACACTTTCCTTCACACAGTAGCGCGTGCCACCCCCTCCCCGAGCAGCCACCCCCAGGCCTGCACAATGCAAGGGCCCAGGTGGTGCCAGACCGAGGCCCGTGACCGACAACCTCTGTGCTCTCCAAAGCACAACTGTGTCTTAAAACCCAGCGCTTACGGTGGTCCTGCATCCTTATTCTCGGCATTTTCTTATCTGGGTCAAGAGAAACATCTGTAGTTTTTGGTTTCTCATAATTTCATAAACACCAAATGTTTGAATTATTTATTTCTATTAATAAACTACCCTTGTGCAGGGTGGCGTTAAGAAACCGTGTCTTGTGAGTGCCACAGCCTCTCACCAGGAGGTTGGCGGGCCCATTGTGGCCCATCTGCCCCTGTACGGCATGCGGTTCCCTGCATGGGCCGGGCAGCTGCTCCTGTCTTTGGCCATGTGATCCCTGCTCTTCATGGTGTCCCTTGTCGTACTTAGAATTGAGGTTTTTTAAATAATGATTTTATTTTATTCCCTTTACTAAGTCCTTTTTTTTTCTAACCAGGAACCAAATTCTGAGCTTGTGCCTGCCAGGCAGGCATTGTGTCACCTTACTGAGTCATTTTTACATTCTAAAGCTTGCAACGAACATCTTTAACTAATGAAGAATCCCCTCAAATGTCGTGCAGCGCCGTGGTCAGCAGCAACGCTCCCTGTTCTGTCCATGCCACTTCATTTACTGCCACATGTGCTGCAGACATAAACTCTACTGCTATGACCTTTCTTTTGAGTTGTCTGGTTTTAGTTGTTTGTTTGCTTTTTTTTTTTGTACAAGGAACTGAAGTCCGGACCTTGTGCTTACCAGAGAGGCACTGTACCATGGAGCTATATCCCTGGCCCTGTCTGTTCCTTCTTAGACTTGTTGAGCTATGAAATAAAGATTCATTTAACCTTCATTCTAACTTATGCCTCTACACTTGTTTGTGGGGATCCAAGCTTTGTCTCAGATCACATTTTTTTCTCCAGAGAGAACTTTATTAAATAAATCCGATTGGACTAGGGGTGTCACTCAGAGCACAAGCTTAGTATGTATAAGGTCCTCGCTTCAATCCCCAACACCCCAAATTTAGTGCATATGTGTCAGGTGGGTGTGTATCTTATGATATCCTGGTAACACATTTGCTTATCTCTACCTTTCCTTTTTAAAAGGTCTTTTTTACTGCGTATATAATTATAGAGAGATAGCTTTGCTTTATCCTTTAGTACATCAAAGACAATGCTATTGTGTTGATGCTTTTGTGGTATCTCAATAGAAATTTGTAAATTTTATCTCTTCTTGTCAATGGAATGTGACTTTTATATGTTCAAGATTTTTTCTTTGGCTTTTAATTTTGTTGGTCTGAACAAAATACACTGGCGTATGTAATTCTTTGTTGTGCTGCTTCGCTTTGTGTTTTGTCTTTTGTTATTTTCCTGCTTCATGATCTTTGATATTTGGTATATACTTTGTTATGTATCATTAACTTCAGAAAATCCTTTGTCACTATCTTCTCCACATCACAAAGTATTTTTCTGTTGCAGTCTCTGTTTTTCTTCTGGGATTCCAGCTATGTGTGTGTACTGCTTGATTTTTGTCCTGGGGCTGTGAATTTTTTTATTTTCGTCTCACTCATTTTATGTGTTTCAGCTTGGGTAATTACTAGTGAAATGTCTTCACATGCACTAACTCTTCTTTGCCTACGTTGAGTGTACTCACAAACACATTACCCAGGTTATGCATCCTGTTTTAAAGAGATCTATCATTTTCATTTGGTCATTTCTGTTTTCTTGTCTTCGATGACATTATCCATTTGATGCTTCGCGTGGTCTTCCACAGGGTTCTGTCGGCTCCTGGAATAGATTTCTCATGGTCCCTTTCACTTCTTCGTTCCGTGGTCCCAACATTTGTGACTTCTCTGAGCATGCGTGTGACCACCCCTTTGTATGCTGGGCGTATCTTTTCAAATATAAACTTAGTCTCGAAAGCGGGAGAATTTTTCCATTCACTAGACAGGTAGTGCGCTGCTTTCAGCTAGACGTTGGGCAAGATTTGAGACTTGCTGTCACCATGGCTAGACTCAGTGGCCCTTTCAACTCTGCCCTAAGATTTGTGTTTAGGTCCGGACTGACCTGTGCCATGAGTCGCTCCGCGCTAGCGGTTGTTGTCTCGCTGTGCTGTACGGAGGGTCTCCTGGCACCTTGCTGCTCCCGACCTCGCGCTCAGGGGCAGCCATGGCAGTGCAGCATCTTCTCCTCAGCCTGGGCCTCAAGTGGACGCCTTGGCCCTGACTCTCGGGCTCTGGCTCTCTCAGTAGCCCCTTTCTGGGCTGGCCTGCTCAGCGTTCTTCGCACCCATCCTGCAGGAGCTGCACTCTCCCGTTCTCCTCCCTCCCGGATGCTCTGAGGGCGCGTGCTCCTGCTTCTCGGCTTTCCATCAGCGTTTGCTGCACGTGAGACGATGGGCAGAGGGCCTCGGTGGTGCCCCATTCCTCGTGCAGAGCTTCCATCGCTGGGTCCGTGCAACAATCGACACCCCTCACCTATTCCTAGAACATGGTGTGCTTCACGGAAAGACGTCCTGCACGAGGGCGCAGACACCCCAGCACCTACAGCTTTTCTGGCTCCGCACAGGTCAGCTGGCCAGCCCTGCGCCGTCACCAGTCCATGATCTGCTCTCCGAGGCTGAGTATTTGTCTCTCACTGGACTGTGGCTCATCCTTTTGCAAACTCAACTTTCTGGTAAATTATAAAGGATCATGAATTTGACGTTATTCCAAAGACTTTATTTTATTTTATTTTATTTTTTGTGGGCTTAGGCTGCCTTAAGGGTGGGTCTGGGGATCAAACCACTGTCCCCTGTGCCTGACTGGGATTGCCAGCACAAGCGCTTAAACCACTGAGCTAACCGTAAAGGTCCTGCAATTTTTGTTTTTAGAAGTGGAAGTAACCTTTGTTCTTGTTCTCTGCATCTAGAGAGGATTCCAGAAGTCTTTAATAAAATATTGTATATTTTGAAAAAATTAATAGAGTTGTAAAAATCCAGTTTTAAAATTCTCAACACATTTCTGCTTGGCTGAGCACTATGTTAACAGCCGTCTGAGTTATTGATGTCTGTACTGGGAGTGTAGCCCCAAACCTGCAGCTGCTGACTCTCTTGCAGATAGTAGTCACAGCTGAAGACAGCGTGTTTTGTAAACAAGAGACACAAATTTACATAGGCTGGGCTATGGAGGCCTGTATCAAGGCCCTGGTCATTTTGGTATCTGCTCAGAGTTGTCACTTATAGACTGCATTGTGTACCAGCAAGTGGTAAAGGGGATAAACTCCCTTGGGCCTCTTCCTGTGGGGCAATAATCTCAGCCGAGAGCCGTCTACTCTGTGGTCACCTCGGCGCCTAACAGCCACATCGCCTGAAGTCCTTAGGACGCTGCGTACGAGCAGAAGGTCACCCTCCAGCACCTAGTCTGTAGCACATGCAAGTGTACCGAAGCTGATGTTCTTGGACTCCGTTCTGTGGTGAGGGAAGAGTTTAAAGTTTGACATGTTTTTCAGTATTGTTCTCAATGTAGTTTTTATGAGTCTACTTCATCTGCAAAGAGAAGAAGAACCAGAATCTGCATCACCCTAAGTGTACAGCTTATTTTAGTTATTCATACATCTTAAGATATAGAGAGCGTCAATCTAAATAGTTGAGATAAAATTCGTTAAGAGTGTCTAACAGGATTTTTTTTTTTTCCCACCACATATTGTGTTTGTTGCTGCTTTGTGGCAGGGCTTCACGATTCCGTTCAGGCTGGCTTAAACTCACGGGGTAGCGCAGGCTGGCCTTATGCTTGGGGGTGATCCTCCTGCTGACATTACAGGGGTGCATGGCCATACGCAGCTTGGATAGCACATGCTTTGAGGCTTATGTCTAACCCTATCTGAGCTGCCGCAATGAAGCATTGTTTTAATAGTACGTAAAACCTTTCAATTTCTTTATGCTGAGATCCTTCTAATTATCAACACCAAAATAACAATATTCCTTTCAACCCATCAGAAACAAGTTATAAAACGATAATATGAATCAATCCATTTTCTTTCTTTCCTTCTTTTTTTTTTTGTCTTTTTGAGACAGGGTCTTGCTATGCAGTTCAGGCTAGCCTTGAGTTTACCTTTGTAGCCCAGGCTGGTCTCGAACTCGCACCCATCCTCTTGTCTCAGCCTCCCCAGTGCTGGGATTACAGGCATGTGCTGCCATGCCTGGCCTCAACACATTTTCTTGAATAGCAATACTAGCTAAAAATTTCTTCAACAAAACCATCAGTTTTGACTTATGGCAGGTGTATAAAGAATTTGAATCCCCATGTAGAATTGATGTGGAAATAAAGAGCAGGCCTACCGCAGCAGAAAAGGGAGGACACTGGATGGTTTGCTTATTCTATTACATTCACTATTTCCCCAGATACTCTGTTCTTTCAGCCCATTTATTTACTTAAGATCTGTGACTGTGACCTCAAGGCTCCCTTAGTTACGACGAATCTTTGCGCTTTCGCATCCTGTTCCATGCTGCTTTCTGCTGGCCTTGGTTTCAGCATGACACACACACCCTGCTGGGACCAGTACCTACAGGACATCCGCCCACCTCAGTGGGTCCCTCCCTTTCTGTCCTGGGTGACTTCTGGACGCTACTCTTCTGGCGATCAGCAAGGGCATCTTGGTTACTTTCAAGGGCAGCGATTCCATAAAGGGGACACGTGTGACTCCTTCACGAAGGAGGTGAAATGCAATTTAGTTTGAAAGTCAATGCTCAGCTTTGGGGATAGCTCTGAATCAGAGAAGCTTGAAGGCAGCCTGATGGGGAAGGGCCAGGGACCAGTGACAGCCCCTCAGACCAACGTTTCTCTGCCATCCCCACCCACCAAACGGCTCAGCCAGCAAGGAAGTTAGCGCGAATTGGCACGAAACGTTAGGTTGCTATTGTGCGCTAGCTGCGGGCGTGTACTACATCGCGTGTTGTGCGCCCCTTCTACAGCTTTCCTGTGCTGCCTCGGCCCACTGTCCACACCTGTGTGTGACTAAACATCACAGAGGAGCAGATGCTGTGGGCTGTGCTAAGGTAAGCACGAGAAAGCGAGCAAGAAAGAGCAGGTTTGGCAGGGGCGCAGGCGCTCCGCTGGAAGGACTGGTCACAGCGCGCTTGCACAGCTGCCCGCGGCCAGCGCTGAGGGACCGCAGAGCTGGGGTGGGCACTGGTGGATCAGTGGGTGGATGCAGGCTGAGAGTCCAAACCTTCCCTTCTGAAGGCTCCGTCTCCTGAGCAACTCAGTAACGCACTCATCAGCTGGGAAGGAGGGCGGAGAGGTAGTTTTTAGGAGTTGAAAATGAAACAGAAGATGGGAAACAGCCTTCTATAAAAAAAGAAGGTGGACGCAAAAGCATTGCCATGAGTTCCAGGCCATCCTCGGCTCCATACTCAGCTCAAGGCCAGCCTGAACTGCATGGTGAGACCCTGTCTCAAAAATATGAAGAGTGCCGGCGAGGTAGCTCAGCAGACTGCCTGCTTAGGCAAGCCCGGGGACCGGCATTCATCCCCCTGTGCCGTACGCCATGCCAGTGTGGCCCATGGCGTGCCAAGCTGGTGACAGAGTCGGGGCTTGGTGGTGCACGTCTGTAATCCCAGAGCTGGGGAGGCGGAGAACAGGGGGACCACTCAGAGTCCGAGTTTCACAGTGAGACTCTGTATCCAATACAGAAATTAAAATAACAACAACAACGACAATAGCAACAAAACACAAAACTAAAAAGAAAAAAATGAAGCGGAAGGAGAGAGGGAAGGGAAGAGGAGGGGAAGGGGGAGGGAAAAGGGGGTGAAGGGGAAGAGGAAGAGACAGAGGAAAGGGGGAGGGGGAGGGGGAGAGGAGGGGGAGGAGGAGGGGCGGCGGAGGAGGGAGAGGCAGCTCTGCAGTGCCACCATCTGCATCGGGAAGGCCCTCCGCCAGTCCTACCCAGGTCCTCCTCCGTCTTGCGCACAGCCCTTCCCCCACCCAGCCGCCCATCCCCATTGCTACCGTTACCCTAGCGCACAGCGTCACTGTCTCTCCGCTGGACTCTAGCCTGGCTTCCCGAGTCCACTCTTAGGGGCTCCTGGGGCGTCTGTGAAGCACAGGCCTGTTCGCGTCCTCTCTCTAAACCCTACCAAGGCTTCTGCCGCTGATGCCAGCTTCACGCCCACTCGGCTTCGCTGGCCTCCTCGCT
>PVJA010026306.1:0-29799 GCA_004027025.1 Myocastor coypus | reverse complement strand
CTTTATATTACATTCAGGCTCTCCGCCTTAGCTCCCACCCTAGGCTACACCCATAATCCCAGAAGTACTTCCACCCATAATCCCATCAGTACTAAAACCTATAATCCCAGGGATCATGGATCAAGTCTCAAACTCTAGAAGTCCCCGCCCAATGACTCCATGAGGCTTTGGGGGGACAACTAGACATAAACCATAACAATGACACAGACTTGAAGAGCAGACTGCAAGCTGGGTGTGGTGGCGCACGCCCATGATCCCAGAAATGGGGAGGCTGAGGCAGGAGGGTCAGGGAGAGTTCCGGGCCTACAACGCTGGGCTACAGAGTGAGATCTAGGCCAATCTGGGCCATATCACAAGGTCTTGTCTTAAAACTAAATAAATAACAGACTGCAAAACCACTGATAAATGAGCAGGCAAATGCAATTAAATTATAAGGAAGAAAAAGAACTAAGTAAAAATGTGTGTGTGTGCGCACACGTGCATCTATAATGAACAGGACCAGAATTCTTCCTTCTATCTAAACTTGAAAGTATAATGCAAGGTAAACTGATCTCTTGATTATGCTCGATGTTCCCCCAAAGTCGAACTGAATGGTGACAGTGGGGCTTCCTGGTTTCCAAGTGCTGTGTGACCCCTCACACCCCATGCTGCGTGTCAGAAACTGAAGCAGTGCTTGGCTGGAGCCTCCTGGCCCTAAGGCACTGGGGAGAGCACTGGTCTGCACCCGGCAATCTGGAGGGTTCAAGACACTTCCCCTGAGTTCCTGGCATAGAGGCTGGAACCCAGGGCTGAGGGGGGTGCTGACTGGACCCCTCCACAAGCCCTGTCCAGTGCAGGGCAAGGCTGTCCTCACAGGGCATTTGGGCAGCCGCGTAAACAGAGGTCCCAGAGAAAAGGACATAGGCTGCCATATCTTCTGAGATTCAACCTTGAAATCCACCTAGTGACCCTTCCGCCCTGCTGAGCTGGTCAGTGTGTGCAGAGTCGCCCCAGACCCCAAGAGTGGGAACAGAGACCCCATGGTCCTGAACCACGTTCACAGCGTGTGAAAACCACTGCAGATGAAAACCCTCCAGTAAGCTCCATCCAGGACGCGTGCTTTAGTCAAATGGAAAGGGGAAAGGCGTACAAACTACTTGAAGTTGCTACAACTGCTGGGCAGGAGGAAGGAAAAGGAACTATTTCCCTCCAAACTCCTGGCACAACACTGTGAAAACACTAGACAATGGGAGTGGGGCTGCCAAGAAATCTTTTGGGGGGAGCGAGAGGGTTGGTTTCCAAGGAATGGAAAGGGGAAGTGAGGCAGAGAAGCTCTGTTTCTACGCCTGCAGTCCGCAGGCAGCTAGTATCTTGCCCCTAGGACAGACAGAACAATAATCCTTTGTATTCACTGGTAAAATGCTTATAATTTTCAAAACCTTTCTCATTGGTTATCTCAGTGGATTTGGATAATAACCCTGCAGGATAATTAAAAGCCCAAGATGCTGAGCCTCAGATTTGGGATCAGGGTTCTAACAAGGGTCAGGGCTCCTCCAGGCCTGGGCCCAGGACGGCAGTGTGAGAGATGCCAACAGCAGAGGCCTGATCCGAGATTCAAGCCCCAAGCACCCTCAGCAACACACGCTCCAAGCCGAGCTGGAAGCAGACACGGACAACGGACAAAAGACTGTGAGTCAGGCAGGCTCTCTGTCACTTGGCAGTGACTTAGAGCACAGGAGCGGATGACTCAGCTCCTGCATTTTCCTTTCACAATAATAGCAAGCAGCGGAGAACCAGTAGGGCCGTCCTTCCTACAGCGGGGCAAGAGCCTGCTTCTCCCACGCAGTGCAGTCATGCATGATGCCGTCACACTTGAGCTCTTGCACAGTAAAAACAGACAGACAAGCAAGCACAGAAGAAGCACTCAGATGACTTTGACAGGATGGCCATCGGGATGCCTGCGGGATGCTCTGTACACCTTTACATTCAGTGCACGCCCATTCAAAAAGTAACGCACAAGCCAGGCATGGTGGTGCATGCCTGTAATCCCAGCACTTGGGAGGCAAAGGCAGGAGGATTGGTGTGCGTTCGAGACCAGCCTGGGCTACAAAAGTGAGCTCAAGGCCGGCCTGAACTGCATAGTGAGACCCAGTCTGGTCTGCAAATGTGACACCACGTGCTAGTTGAAATAAATAATATTAACCTAACCTAGTTATTTTTCACTGCTTTGTTTTGAGACAGGATCTTGCTGTGTAGTCCATGAACTCTCGGTGATCTTCCTGCCTCAGCCTCTTGAGTGCTGGGATTATGGGCATGAGCCACCATGCCCAGTGCTAACCATATAACTCTTCAACTTGCTTTGGTAAAAATTTGTAAAAATGCATCTCGGTTTTTTTGTTTGTTTATTTTTCTATTGTCTGCACATTGCTACAAAAGACTGAACAATATTGATTACTAGGAATTGTTTAAATTTCATGTCACTTTTTTTTTTTCCTATTTTTTTGGGGGGGAGGGTATTGTTTTTTGTTTTGAGACAGGGTCTCACCATGTAGTTCAGCCTGGCCATAAGTTCACTGTGTACCCTAGCCTGACCTCAAACTCATGGCAATCCTCCTCCTTTACCCTCGCAAGCACTAGGGTTCCAGGTGTGTGCACCAGGGTCTGTATGTACAAATCTTTCTTTTTCTTTTTTAAATTTTTGCCATAGGGTCTCTCTATGTAATCAAGCTGGCCTTACACTCACTATTTAGTCCAGGCTGGCCTCAAACTCATGATAATCCTCCCACCTCTGCCTCCCAAGCGCTGGGATTATAGGCGTGCACTCCCAGGCCTGGCTTACAAATCTCTTGCCTGGCTTACAAATCTCTTGCCTTGCCGACTGTAGATGTTGTCCGTTGACTCATCACGGTGAAAACTGAGGAACATCTGGGTTGAGCACGCAAGTTCAACACAGAACATTCTATGTCATTTGGTTAGGTGTTAGGTCCTGGAGACGTCGGGAGAAGGATGAGCCAAGAGTCGGTGCCTCAAAGTGTTATAGAGCTCTTTTATTATAAAGGTGTTATAGCGCTTTTTCTGGCTACGCCGGCATAGGGTCACGCCCCCCCCCCCCCAGGAGAGAGACCCCGAGCCTCGGTGTGTACGGGTTTTTATAGTCTGTCTATGCTAATGAGGGATTTAGCAAGCAGGTTTCACAGAAGCCAATAGTGTACGTTATTCGGGGGATTGAGGAAGGTGATTGGGGTGTTTCGGGATGGTGCGGGTCTTGCGGGCTAATGGAAAGTGAGCCCTCGGGCAGCTAACGGGAAAGTGAGCCCGCGGGCAGCTAATGGGAAAGCGATGACTTTATTCTTGACCAGGAAACCAAAGGGGAAATTGGAACCTAAAGGTCTCAGAAAATAGAAAACTTAAGGAAACAGGAACTCACTTGGGTCTTATCAGGAACTAAGCAGACAAGCACTAGTCCTCCATAACTATGCATATATAGATATAGATATAGATATAGATATAGATATAGATATAGATATAGATATAGATATAGATATAGATATAGATATAGATATAGATATAGATATAGATATATGTATATCACTCCTAACATAGGAACAGTCTCTGTGCACTGTTAATAATATGAGTCATTTGGTAGGGTGACACAAAGTGCCTGCTAAATATACTTCAATTATACAAATATACCCAAGTTTTAGTAATAACTTGGGTTTAGCTCCTGAAGGACTCTGCAGGTGGAACACCTCAGTCAGAACCACACCATGGCTGATCCCCCCCCCTTTGAGATAGGGTCTTGTTATGTAGCCTGGGCTGGCCTCAAGCTCACAGGAATCCTTCTAGCATCACAGGTGTGTGCCATCACGCTCTGATCCAAGCCACCTGCTGGGTCCGAGGCCAGAATGGAGGCCAAACCAGCAGGCAGATGGCTGGCTCATTCACTTATCCCAAGAGGGACCATTTCTAGGGCTGGGGAGATAGCTCCGAGGCACAAGTGCCTGCTGGGCAAGTGCAAGGTCGTGAGTTCGAACCCTGGTCCCACAAAAAAAAAAAAAAAAAAAAACAATTTGGGGCTGGGGAGATAGCTCCGTGGCACAAGTACCTGCCTGGCAAATGCAAGGTGGTGAGTTCAAACCCTGGTCCCACAAAAAAAAAAAAGAAAAAACAAACCAAGAGGGAGCATTTCTAAAGCATGTAGTGGTGCAGGCCTGCGGCCCCGGCACTCAGTGGGCAGAGGCAGGAGGATAGTGGGGAGTTTGAAGCCAGCCTGGGCTACACAGTGAGACCCTGTCTCATCATCATCATCATCACCATCATCATCACCATCATGCAACAGCAACAGCCGGAAGGCTGAGGACAGCACTAGCTGTCCAAGCAGATCTGTAGTGTCTGGCCTGGGCCAGAGTGTGAGAGCAGAAGCTGTGGTTGTCAGTATTGCAGTTCCCGGACCAGAGCCTGGGATGGGAGAAGAGCAAAGGGCAAGGGGCTTCTGCTGCCCCTGGGCCTCACACCCTGGGTGATCCTGCAGGCCACAGCCTCCATAGCAGGGAAGTAGCCATGGACACATGGAGGTCTCCGTTTATTATTTATTTATTCTTGTTTTGTTTTTTTTGTTTTTTTTGTTTTTTTTTTTTGTACAGAGGATTGAACTCAGAACTTTGCTGGGCAGGTAGGTGCTGAAGTCACTGAGCAATCTCCCTGACACAAGTCTCTGTTTTTTAAAGAGCCCAGACCTCTCCAGAAGATGTAGTAGCAGTGCCGTCCACAAGGGCCATGGCTTATAGTTCTGGGGTCCTCGTCACTGGTCCAACACTCAGGCCATTGGGCTTTAAGTGGCCCCGGGAGACCAGCTGTGCCCTGTGCTGTGCACTGAACAGTGAAGGCCAGGGAAACACAGTGGTAGTGGAGACGACGGTGCGCTACCCTCAAGCCTAAAGGTTGGACCAGGTGCAGCAGTGGCGGCAGCAGCAGCGCCCACCCACCATCCTGGCCCTCTGGAGGCTGGGATAGGAGGATCCTCACAAGTTTGAGACTGGCCTGGGCTACAAGGTGAGCTCAAGGCCAACCTGAACTGGATGGGAGACACTGCCTCAAAAAGAAAAAAGAGAAATCACAATAAAACTGTAAAAAGAGACTCAGACTTTGTTTAATTAGGTGCCCTTGCACTATGACAGAACACAGCACTGCCTACTCCCTCCCACCCTCAGACATCCCCTCTGCAACAGCCAAGCCTGCTGGGGCTGGGTCCTTAGCTTCTGGCCTCGAAGACTGTCAGAAAGCTGTTCTTTGTAAATCACCCAGTCAGGGGCCCAGCATGGCGGCACACGCCTAGAATTCTAACCGTTAGGAAGCTGAGGCAGGAGGATCGCTGTGTTTGAGCCCAGTATGGAATATATATAATCAAGGTCCTGTCTCAAAAGCAGAACAAGCCGGGCGTGGTGGCGCATGCCTGTAATCCCAGCACTCGGGAGGCTGAGGCAGGAGGATCGGTGCGAGTTCGAGACCAGCCTGGGCTACAAAAGTGAGCTCAAGGTCAGTCTGAACTGCATAGCGAGACCCTGTCTCAAAAAGACAAAAAAAAAAACAAAAAAACAGCAGAACAAAGCCAAAACCCCACTTTGTAAGGACTCCTCTGGTCGCCAGGGCTCTTCTACCTGAACGTGTTTGATCGAGCGGCACCAGTACGGGTTCCCTTCCTCCTCATACATGCAGGCGTGCCCCACACTGGGCACACACCGACGCAGAGATGCAGAAGTATGGAGAAGTCAGGGGTGGCGGCACATGCCTGTCATTGCACCACCAGGGAGGCTGAGGCAGGAGGATTCAAGACCAGGCTAAATCATATAGTGAGACTCTATCTGCCTCAAACTCACTATGTAGCCCTGGTCGCCCACACACTCACGTCAACCCTCCTCCCTCAGTCTCCCAAGGGCTGGGATGACAGGAGTCTGCCACCGCACCCTGCCCAGTCCTGGTGGACTATTGAGATGAACGTTTGCGACCTATACAAAGGAGGGAGACAAACTTGACTGCGATATGCAAATGAGAAATTGAAAAATTGGGAAAGATACCAGCGTGTTGGGAAGAGCCCTGAGAAGCCAGCGGACCACAAGGAGAGGCTGTCTCACATCAGGGCAAACCCCTGCCACACGGTCACATGTTGGGGTGCAAGAGCCTCAGCGCACTCCTGCCGGAACTTGGCCCAGGGCCCCATTTCCACAGCAAGTCATTCCTTGTCCTCTGTCACCACCACCCTCCCATCCCTACCCCTTCCCTGCTCCTATAATATGCCTCTCCACTAACTCCCCAGTGTCTTTTTTAAAAAAATGTATTTAGTACAAGGTCTATAGGGTCTCACTACACAGATTGGATTCCTAGTGATTCTCCTATTTTCAGCCTCCTAAGTGCTGAGATTACAGGCATGTGCCACCATGCCCAGTCTCAATCGCCTGCTCATTTGGCCCCAGGGCTGGGGCTGGTACAGCACTCTGGGGATCGAGCCCCAGTCCCTGCGTCTGCCTAAGCAGGTGCTTTAGTCCTATGAGCTATCTGGCTGGGCCCTCTGAGGGTCTTATTTTCAAACACTAATGGCAGGACCAGGCTAATATCAGCACATAGGAGGCTGAGGCAGGAGGACCTCCAAGAATTTGAGGCCAGCCTGGGGTACATAGCAAGGCCCTGTCTCAAAAAAAAGAAAAACGAAAAAACAAATAAAGGTAAAATTGCAGAATCACGCACCAGTGCTGTCACCTAGACTTCAGGTATGTTAGATGCAGATAAAGGAGCAGTGACCCCGAATTTAAAGAAGGAAACTATGTGACCAACGGCCTACGAGGCAGAGCCCCAAGCAACACCGAATGGCCACAGCTCTAGGAGGACCTGCAGTGAGGCTGGGCAGCAGGACGGGCAGAGTCAGGACATCACTTTATTTTTTGATATTGGGAATTCAACTCAAGACTTTGCACTTGCCAGACAGACAGACGCTTGTGCCCCTGGGCTACATTCCAGGTCAGCACCATCACTTGGAAAGGTCCAGGCATTTTATTTATTTGTCTGTTTATATTTTGTCTTTTGAGATGGGATCTCCTATTCAGTTCAGGCTGCTCTGGAATTCACTATCAATGCAGCAGAGGCTGGCCTCCACCTCATGGTGATCCTCCTGCCTCAGCCTCTCAGCCAAATGCAGGAATTACAGGGGTACACCATCACATCCAGCTTGCTCAAGGTACTTAACAGGGGTTACTAGGCAGCTTGGACACCCAGAAGCAGAGCCATATGGAGCTAGGAGACTAGGGTGTGGCAGAGCTGACTGGGGAGGTCAACCTGACCTGCTCATGACAAGATCCTGGACACATGCTCAGAACAGCTCCTACAGCCCTGAGCTTCTCTGGAAATTTTATTTCTTTTCTTTTAGGGGGGTTCAGGGAGCAGGGTTTTACTATATAGTTGAGGCTAATCTTAAGCTCAGTATGTAGCTCAGGCTGGCCTCTAACTCATGGTGAGCCTCCTGTGTCAGCCTCCTGAGTACACCACCATACCTGACTACTCTAAAAAACTTCCATGGGTCTTCAACAGGAGGCCCAGACCCAGCCCTGCCTCTCAGGACCTGGATGTAGAATTGCTTGTGGGCTTCCTCGAGATTGGGTTGGCAAAGGGAGCTGCAAGCCCTAAAGAACTTGCTCTCTGGCTTTCTCCGAGGCAGCCTGCCCTCTCGCTCCAGGGTGTGCTTCTACTGCTTTTCCTCCTTCTACTCCACACAAGCTGGCTCTGCAGAGCAAGTTTCTCTTCCACACTTCAAATTTACCTCTGGAATCAACTTGGCCACTGCTTCTGGCTTGTTTTGTCCAAATTTTTTGAGACAAGAAGAGCCTGGAATCCATCTTCAGAAGGAGAAGCAAGCAATAATAATGCTTAGTTGTCCAGCAGCTTTAGAAGGAGGCTGCCCTGTACCAGTATGGTGGGCTCTGGAGCCCAGCTGCTCCCACCTAAGCGAAGACAGTCTTGGCATGGCTGCCTCAACCCTATTTGGGGACATCAAGAGTGAGGGAACTGGGCAGAGCTGCAGCTTTGGATGTCGGTGCCCAGAAGGCTCTCGCTAACACGGGTTCAGAGGACCTGAGAAGCACTCAGCCAGGCTCTGACTAGGAATGGTCTGGATGGACTCTACAGTCCCAAAGCCAAGCCCAGCCTCTCATGTGTGTCCACCCCTGCAAGCCAAGGGTGGTTTCCAAAGTTTTAAGGTTTGGAAAAAACTGGAAAGGAAACACTAGGTGTGGTGGAGCACGCCTGTAATACAGTGCTCAGGAGGCTGAGGCAGGAGGATCTCTGGCAGTTCCAGGCCAGCCCGGACTACAAAGTGAGTTTAAGGACAGCTTGAACTGCATAGCAAGATGTTATCTCTAAAAGACAGAAAAAAAGAAAAGCAAACAAAAACTAGAAAGGAAACTACCATTTTATGACAAGAGGAAATTATCTGTGTGTGTGTGTGTGTGTGTGTGTGTGTGTGTGTGTGTGTGTGTGTGTGTTTGAGACAGGGTCTCAATAGCAGTTCAGGCTGGCCTTAAGCTCACCTTTGTAGCCCAGGCTGGATCTTGAACTCACACTGATCCTCTTGACTCAGGCTCCCAAGTGCTGGGATTACAGGCATGCTCGAGCACGCCTGGTCCCCATTTTCTATTTAAAAAAAAAAAAGCTTCTCTCAACCCCATGCACCTCCTTGAGTTAATATCCTCTACAGCTGCTTTGCCTCCATCCTGTACACCTGAGCATCCAGAGAAAGCTGAAGAAGCTGAACAGGTTCAGTATGCGGCCTTTTCCTCCCCGAGGGTTTCCTCAGAAGAGCTATGAATCTAGCCGTGTCATCAGATTTCATAGGAGAGGTGCAAACTAACGCACTTGGGGATGCAAATGCCACACTACTTAGAAAACGGGACTCAGCTTTGAGGTCACCACACAGCCGGAGCACAAGTGGAGGGGTGAGGAGCCCTGGAGGTAGGAAATGGATTTCCTGCCTGGACTTTAAGATCAGCACACAATGGAGGGGGTTGTTTATCTGCAGACTTCATCTCAAGGGGGGGTGTGGTGTCTGTTGAGGGGATTTCCAGAAAGGCTAGCCTCCTAGCAACAGAAAATAAAAGACACTATTTTGTTCTTTCACTTTAAAATTATATACAGATAGCAAAAAACTGGCCAATAGTGTTTCCCTCAAAATAAAAGCTAGCTGGGAAAAGGGCAGCCTGGAACACTAAAGATGCAAAAAGTCAGCCCTGCGGAGGCTGTCTTTCCTGACCTGCTTCCGGGGTGGACACTGAGCAGGAAAGCAGTGATGGCAGGGATCAAGGTCAGGCTACCCGGGCTGGCACGTTTGATCTCTAGTGTTCAGGGCTGATCATTGTCTGCTAGGGTCAGTATAGCAGTCAGCACTTAGAAGGCTGAGGCAGGAGGATCCCTCTTGGGCAGGAGATTAGACTGCCAACCTGGCTGGGCAAGTGGGGGCAGCCCCTGGATCACAGAGCCCAAGACACACACTCAGGAAAGCTGTTCCAAGCTCTGCAACAACCAGAAAGCACTGTCTTCCGTTCTTGTGTCATGAGACCAAGCAGAAATTTGACAGGACAATGGAGACCCGGCTTCAGCCTGAGGTGGGGCCCCTGAGGTGTCTCTCCAGCCTCATGCTGCCAGCTCTCTTTCCTTGGAACTGGCCCCTCACCCCCGGCAGGACATGCGGCTTTCCCTTCAATCCTGTCCATGAGGGTGAAATCAGTAAGCAACCTTTTGTGCTTGTCTGATCAGACTCTTTGCTCCCGACAAGGAGAACCTGGAAACTCACCAGAGGGGACCACACACCCTAGGAACCCAGATAGCAGCTTGAGCTCAGGAGTTCAAAGGCATGTAGGCAGCACAGCAAGACCATGGGAGGGAGGGAGAGAGGGAGGGAAGGAGGGAGAGAGGGAGGGAGGGAGGGAAAAAAGGAAGAGAAAAGCGAGAGGGAAGAAAAAGGCGACACAGAGATGCAGATCTCCACAGCCTACATGTCGTTTAGGAAGCCATCTGAAACCCAGGCTGAGAATCTGTTGTATTAGCCAGGGTTTTCATAGAGCAGCAGACATAACACAAGATATACCTGTCACATTGTCAGATGAGAAAGCTTGCTTAGGAAAGTTTAGGCAACTGCAGGGACCGTGGTTCGATCCCTGACGCCACATGATCCGCCAGCCCCACCCCCCGGGGCAGGCAGAGCTGGCCATAACACAAATAAATAAATAAAGTTTAAAATAATTTTTTTAAAAAATAAATTTTCAGGGCCTGGCAGGATGACTCAGTGGTCTAAAGCACCTGCAGGCGGCTGCAGGGACCGCAGTTCAATCCCCAGCACCACATGCTGCACCAGCCCTGCCCTCAGGGCAGGCTGAGCCGGCCATAAAAATAAATAAACAAACAAACAAAAGTTCTGAAACAAGAAAAAAATAAAATAAAATAAATTTAAAATAAATAAATAAATAGGGCCCGGCGGGATGGCTCAGTGGTCTAAAGCGCCTGCTTGGGAAAGCTTAGGCGGCTTCAGGGACCGCGGTTCGATCCCCGGCACCACATGCTGCGCCAGCCCTGCCCTTGGGTGGGCTGAGCCGGCCATAAAAATGAGTGAATAAACAAACAAAGGTTCTGAAACAAGAAATAAATAAATAAATAAAATTTAAAATAAATAAATAAATAAATAAATTTTCAGCCAGGCGTGGTGGCGCATGCCTGTAATCCCAGCACTCGGGAGGCTGAGGCAGGAGGACTGGTGTAAGTTTGAGACCAGACTGGGCTATGAAAGTGAGCCCAAGGCCAGACTGAACTGCATAGCGAGAACCTGCCTCAAAAAGACAAATAATAATAATAATAATAATAATAATAATAAATTTTCATAGTGTAAAACAGCCTGAATTAGGTAGCAAGACCTCAGGAGAAAGGGTCAGTACCTCTTTGTTCCCCAAACAACTCCTCTCTCGGCCTCAACTGTAGACCCCGCGGCCCCACACTGCGGGGTCCAGAAGAGAGGCTGGGGCACCACTGAGGTGCAGGATAACCCACTCCACACCTCTGAGAGGCACTGCAGGCCTGGAGGTGGGTGGAGTGCATACTGCCAATTTAATGGTTGGTGCATCTCTGGCCCCCTCCCTCAAACCCCACCCTGGCCTCGCCCTAGTGCCCTGGCCCAGCTCCTGGAGCCTCGAGCCAAGCTCCTTGAGCTACACGAGGGTTTGCCAGGACAACTAGACACAAACCATAGCATCTATGATGTTGGTGCAGGACTGGGGAATGGGATGTCACCTGGGCTTCTGTTACACAGCTGTAAGGCCAGGCTTGTAGGGCACCAGCGCAAACACCTGTAACCCCAGCAGTTGGGAGGCAGAGGCAGAGTCACTGTGAGTTCAAATCTAGCCTGGGCTCCATACTGTGTTCAAGGCCAGCAGGAGCTACCCAGCAGAACATTGTCTAAGAAAGAAAGAATATCTGGGCTGAAGAGATAGCTCAGTAGAATAAGCGCTTATCTGGCAAGCTTAAAGTCCTGAATTCAAACCCCATTTCTGCAAAAAAAAAAAAAAAAAAGAAAGAAAGAATATCGAGGAAGAGTAGAAGAAATAGAAAAAGTGAAAGGAAACAAGGGAAATCATAATTTAGAAATCATACTTCAAAGAAGATGGTGACTTTAGGATACAGTATTACCCAGGGTTTTCCTTATCTGTGTCTCAAGGTTTGTCTATGATTCTTCCGGGTCCAGCACACTCAAAGGCCCTTAAAGACATGGAGTTTTTTTGTTTTTGAGACAGGGTCTCAGTATTTAGCCCAGGCTGGCCTCGAACTCCCGAGGATCCTCCTGCCTCCACCTCCTGAGCGCTGGGATGATAGGCATGTGCCACCACTCCCTTTTTGTGGGATGGCAGTCAGTGAACCTGCCTCCTGTCCCATGCATGGGGTGAGTTAAGCCTGCCTATCCCCACTTCAGGAACCTCCTCAGGCTCTGCAGCAGTATATCTTCCCTTGGGATAATTAAGGTGCCCACCACAGGAGTGACTGACTCTACTTCCAGGGCTGCCATTTGGCGTGCCTCAATTTCCCTGCTATGATTTGCAGGCGCAGTGCCACAGCTACCCTGCTTTTTTTCCTTTTGTGTTTTTCTTTTCTTTTCTTTTTTTTTTTTTTTTTTTTTTGTGGCTAACCCTGAACTCACTCTCACTATGGAGCCTGGAGCCCGGGCTGTCCTTGAACTCTCAGCAATCACCCTGCTTCGAGTGCTGGGATTACAGACGTGCACCGCCACCCACCTCCTGACCTCTTCCCCTTCAATGCAACAAGAGTCACCAACAGACTTCCCAGAGTCCACCCAGCCCCAACCTGCTCCAGATCCCCAAAGAACAGCAGGTGACATTTTCTCTCCATCTGGCAAAGGCTCTGCCGACATCAGGGTTCCAGAATCCCTGCCCAGGTCGACTCATCCTAGTGAAGAGGAAACCCTCAAGTCCCGGAAGACCTGTCAGCCACCAGAAGATGTGGCTAGGCTCCTTTCAGACAGGCTGCAGCCTACAGACAATGGGTCTCTTATCCTCAGTGGCTCGAGAGCTTACAGAGCTGTTCTTTCTGGGCGAGGGGCCGCTAGGGACAGGGTTAGGATGGGGTGGGAGCTGGAGCCAGAAGGGACGCTTGCCAAGGCCACTGTGCCATGGCATCCTCCAGGTCGGACGGACCTCCACCTCCCATCTGTAGCCTCTGGGTATCTCTATGCCTACCTCGGGGATTAACATTCTTAGAAGATTTCATTTAAACCTTGTCAGCAAGTGAAATGTAGATTATTAACCACAAAGAGGGTAAAATTGGGTTGGTCAATATCAAACAGCTGTAATGATTATGGTAATCCGTGTCTAATTACGACCTGGCACTGGGATTGATTCCAAAGCGTTATCGCGCAGTACCCTGCACGGTACTTTGCACGCTGAGGTCTTTGTGATTAGGGCGATAAATTCTGCCCTGACCTGTGTGTTGGTTGCAGCCAGTCTAAAACCATTAAAGGAAACTTGGGTTTGGTTTTGACTTGGATAGTTTGTTAAGCTGGATTTTTGTTTTGAACTGTTTTGTTTTATTCTGGGGAACTCAGGCAGTTAAACCTCAGGTGAACCCCTTACATTTCCTTCTGGGAGCATCAACATAAAGACACTTTTTTGGAAAAAAAAATTAATGCCATCTTTATTTATAAAGGAATTCTGGGAAAAGCTTGAGGCACTTTGCAGATTTTAATCTAATCCTCACAGTAGCCCTTGGGATGAGTTTATAGAATTATACAATAACCTTCATTGTTTAAAGAACCAGTTCCTCGCGTCCCCAAAAGAGTCACTTTGTTTGCAGTTGTTTCTTTGTCTTGGCTTAATTCATTAATGTTATAAAGTTCTTTGAAACAGATCTGGGATAATCATAAACTATTAGTAAGTCAATACCCGCTGTTCACAATAAACTCCCCACTAAAAAGAACTTGCGAATGACCTTACACACCAGCTCTAAAAAAGAAAGATTTTCTTCTTCTTAATCGTAGCCAGGTATGGTTAGAGAAATCTATAGGCATGTGTACTTATATCACTTTGTTTTAAGATGAGGAAAATTTATTGGACAAAATGGAGAAAAGGAATAGCTCCTGAGAGACAGGAGGAGTCAAATGTTTTGCCCAGAAGCTTACTTTAAAACGTAAAGGCAGGGGCTAGTGGGATGGCTCAGTGGTCTAAAGCACCTGCTTAGGAAAGCTTAGGCGGTGGCAGGGACCAAGGTTCAATCCCCAGCACCACATGCTAAACCAGCCCTGCCCCCAGGGCAGGCTGAGCCAGGCCATAAAAAATAAAATAAAAAGGATTTAAAAAGTAAAATGTAAAGGCAGGCCGGTGCCATGGTGGCACATGTCCATAATCCCAGCACTCAGGAAGCTGAGGCAGGAGGATTGTTGCAAGTTTGAGACCAGCTTGGGCTACAAAGTAAGCTCAAGGTCAGCCTGAACTGTATGTAGCAAAAGACAATCTGGCAGGGAAGGGAAAAAAAAAAAAAAAAAGACTTAAAAAAGAAAGAAAGAAGCCAGGGGTGGTGGCACATACCTATAATCCCAGCACTTGGGAGGTTAAGGCAGGAGGATCAGTGTGAGTTCAAGACCGGCCTGGGCTACAAAAGTGAGCTCAAGGCCAGCCCGAGCTGCATAGTGAGACCCTGTCTCAAAAAGACAAATTAAAAACAAAACAAACAAAAAAAAAAAAAATAGCCCAACCAAAGATAAGAAAGCAATGCCCATGCTTATAAGTTGGGTTCCCTGACTGGGACAGCCTGCCTCCTCCCTGTCCTAGAAAAGAGGATGAGCCCTTCCCTTCTACACCACTGGGGAACAGAGCGAGCAGAGTGGTGAGAGCCCTGGCATTCACCATCACAGGGTACCCCTCACTGAGGGGAGCAGGGGACTGCATATCTGCAGCCACCCACACCCTCCTGAGAGGAAAGCTGAGCTCTCTGTCAGCTGTGGTTCACAGCCTTCGACTCTGTCCCGAAGGGGCACCCTTTCCCTTATTTCCCACTTTCCCACCGCCACCACCCAAGTGATGTTCAAGGTGATTCTGGGGCAGCTGGACCTGGACTCCCAGCTGTGCTGCAGGAGTCTCTGTGCTGATTCTCTGCAGGCCCAGGAGGGGGCCCAGGACACCACACAGAGGGCAACAAGCTGGAGCTCTGCAGCCAAGCACCTGCTCGGTTTGGCACCTGCAAGACCCTGGCCTGTGGAGACGCTTAACACCTGAGACTCCTGTCTGCATTAAAAAAATAATAGCTGAGTGCTGACTGTATGCTGGAAACTGGGTGTGTTAACTTTTATGTGCTCTACACCTATTATATTCATTTCTTATTTTACTTATTGTGGGGGGGTTAATTTGTCTTGTTTGTTTTTTGAGACAGGGTGTTACTCTGTAATTCACGCAGGCCTTGAACTAGGTAGCCCAGGCTAGCTTTGAACTCTCAGAAATCCTCCTGCCTCAGCCTCTCAAGTACTGGGATTACAGGCAGGTGCCACCGTGTGCAGCCATATGTGTCATCTTACTTAGTCTTCAGCACAGCCTCATGAAGCAGACACTATTGTAGGCAGCCAAGTTAGACAGAAATATTACAGGCAGCCAGACAGAGCTAGGCCCTCAAAGGAGATAACAAGATAACCTTGCAACTTTGGGAGGGGGGGATGCTCCCGCTATGGGCCAGACCTAAAGACCAAAGATCAAACAAATGCTAATCTCTTTAAAGATGGGCATCTGAGATCGACCAGCACCCTGAGGGAGCCAGAAGAATCATTAATCCAACTAGTAACGGATGGCTACCTGGTAAAGTTCTGTGCTGCATTCACTCCCACTTGCTACGTGACTCGCTTCCCCATATGGCCCTGAACTTAATCAACTTTACCTGAGCAATGGTGCTTGTAACCTCATTGATTGACCATAGCTTTGTCCCACCTCATGTCCACCTAAGCAAGTTTCCTTATTCTCCACCACCTAAGCCCCACCTCACCACATGGTTTTCTTCTATAAAAGTTCCTGGAAGAGACAGATTCCTGGGGACACCCACTTGGGACCTCCCTCCTGTCCCTCTCTCACACAGGAGCTTTCTTTCCCTCAATAAATATGTTCTGCTCATAACCTCCATTTGTTCCTAAAGTTCATTCTTCGGTTTTAGAGAACACGAACTCATCCCAGGTCCTTTTCAGGTTGGGAGATCAGTTTTCCCTATATCATTTGGAGGTTCCCTATTGGAGGTCATCCACCCCAGATCAGCTTTTCCTTCCTGCATCAGTATTATCATCTCCATTTGATAGATAAGAAAACTGAGGCACCAGCTAGGTGTGGTGGCGTGTGTCCCTCATGGCTACACGTGGGAGGCTGAGGCAGGCAGATTGACAAGAGTTCACTGACAGGCTGAGCTATGTAGTAGGTTCAAGTCCAGCATGAGCTACATAGACCTTGTCTCACAGACATCAAAACAAGAAGAAAGGAAGAAAGAGAAGAAAGAAAGAAAGAAAGAAAGAAAGAAAGAAAGAAAGAAAGAAAGAAAGAAAGAAAGAAAAGAAGGTAAAACTGAAAGGTCGAACAGCTTGCAAGAGACCCTCAGAGGCAAGCAGGTGGACTCAAGGCTTCCAAGCAATTTTCCTCTCCCATTTGGGCTCCTCCTCGCCCAGGTACCCATATGGCCCCAGGCACTCACAGAGCATTAAGAAAATATTAGCTGTACTATTCCAGCAGCACTGTCATTTTTTTTTTTCCCATGAGCAATCTTGCCTGGAAAACAGACTTGGACCAGCTTAACTGCCAGCAGGTATGTGTCCCTCGGGGCCACAAGCAGACCTTCCCTGGACATCAGCACTCCAGGGGTCACCCAGCTGAGATGGTGTCTTAGTTACTCTTCACTCATTGCTGGGGAAAATACCCGACACTCAAAATGAAGGAAGGAAAGGTTTATTCAGCTCACAGTTACTGGAGGTTTCAGTCCATATTTGGCTGGCCCAAGGCTGAATGACACAGGGCAGAGAGCATCCAGTTCATGGCGGCAGAACAGCAACAATTGTGACAGAGGCAATCAACCAACCAGGGCAGCAGATAGCAACAGCGCCAGTCCATCTCTCTATCTCTCTTTTTAAATTACATCAGGCTCTCTGCCTTAGCCTATCCACCTTAGGCGACACCCATAATCCCAGAAGTACTTAAAACACATAATCCCAGGGATCATGCATCAAGTCTCAAACTCTAGATCAGTACTAGATCACATAATCCCAGTGGATCATGGATCAAGTTTCAATCTATAGAAGTTCCCTACCCTTGACTGCATGAGGCTTTGGGGGCACAACTAGACATAAACCATAAACAAATGGGCTGATGGTGGGAGGCCCACTTCCCCTCTGCTTGCCAGTAAGTTTTCCAGAGTGGAAGAGTGTGAAGCCCTGCCTAAAGCTGCACACCGGGCACTAGCTAATGGGAGCGTAGGCGGGGTAGACGCTAGACATGTGTCAAGTGTCAGAACCTCCCTTGTCTGTTGTTCTGAATTCCCAATGCATGGAAATCAGGCTGCAAATGGTGGTTACATCCCAAGCTGACCCACAGAAGTTTATCTGGCCCACTTAAAGCTCAGTAAGGGGAACTGTGCCACCAACCAAAGGGCAGGCTAGGATGGAAGGAGGAGGAGGAGGGGGAGGGGGGGAAGGGAAGAGCAGGAGGAGGAGGGGCAGGGAGCTCACTCAGTAGAATAAGCAATTGGCTGGCAAGTGCAAGGTCCTGAGTTCAGTCCCTGGTACCGAAAAAGACAGAGAGAGAGAGAGAGAGAGAGAGAGAAGGCAGAAGAGAGGAAGAAAAAGAGAAGAGAAAGAAGAAAGTATCTTTCCTACTGTAGAAGAAAACTGACATAGAGAATAGCCTTCATTATGTTTTGTAACTCATCATTCCAAAATCTAATCTTAGAGCCATCAGCTTTTTCTCTTTTTTTCTTTTTTTTTTTTTTTTGAGACAGGGCCGCACCATGTAGTCCAGGCTTGCCTTGAACTCACTATGTAGACCATACCACCATGGAACTGACAGCAATCCTCCTGCCTCAGCCTCCCAATGCTACCATTATAGGCCTGTGTCACCACACCCAGCCCAGGGCAATTAGCACTTATCATCCTGCAGTCTGGCCAGGTCATCTAAGAGTAGCTCAGCTTGGTGGTTTGGCCTAAGAGTTCTTTCCAGGTTCCAACCAACAGTGCCCACATTGAAGTCACCGAAAGGCTTTGCAAGGGCTCTCTCTTGTGAGGGCTGGAGGGTCCCCTCCAACCTGGCTTGCACAGGTGGAAGGCTACAGCTCCCGCTCAGGGCCTTCTGATGTGGCAGCTCGAGTACCTCTTGAGGTGCTACAAGAATGAGGAGGAGCTATAGTGCCCTCTCAGATTGGTTTCATAACTCAAGTCACTTCACTTCATCCTCTATCATTAAGGCCCCTTGCTATTGTGCTCTGCATGTGAGTGGGAAGGAAATGAAGATGCTCTTCTTGAGGGGTAGAATTGGGACAGAGCTTGTGAGTTCATCCGAAAACCACCATCTGGAGTTTCACCGTCCACCCCCACCATTCCAGCACTCAGGGAGATGAATCTAAAAGCTGAGATAGAGAAGCACAGCCCACCTCCTTGCCAAACCTTCCTGTGAATACCCAAGACCAGCCCTGCCCTCCACCTCCTTTCCCTAAAGTGTCACTAATGTTATACTTGAATTATTGCAGGCTGATCAGACCTACAATCTCCCAAATAAGTGGCCAATGCAGGCTTAAATAAATGAGACCAAAGGTGTGATTTCAGGGCTCTGAGAGGATCCAAACGCTCTCACAGAATTCAGGATTCTCTAGGCTAAGACAAAGAACTTCTCTGAGCAGCAAGTATATTTATTGTGCTATCAAACAAGGAGGGAAATACTGAAGAAAATGCAGGAATCTGGGTGGACCTTGGGGGACCTTTCAAGGACTTCTCCAAGTAATAAGTATGTCAATTTAGGAGAATTATGCCACCTCCAAGCAGGTCTTCACTGCAGGAGAAGTCTGCAGCAGCAGTCTCTTTTTAGTTAACTAGGACTGGAGCCAAATGTCCTCAGCTGTGGCCTTATCTTGTCCTTGGAGGTCCCAAATTCATAGGCCAATACCAGCTTCAGCAGGGAGCAGTGACTCACAGAGGTTCGCTTTCTACGAGCCTGATGTCCTGGGCCTTGGGCAGACTCAGGAAAGCCCAGATGGTCAATATTAATCCTGCTCAGAGATGCTTCAGGGTGGTCTCCATCGTTAAAGGAAATACTGTTTAAGAAGTTACAGTCAAGGAGCTGGGCGTGGTGGCGCATGGCTGTAATCCCAGCATTTGCGGGGCTGAGGCAGGAGGATTGGTGTAAGTTTGAGACCAGCCTGGGCTACAAAAGTGAGCTTGAGGCCAGCCAGCCTAGACTGCATAGCAGACCCTATGTCAAAAAAAGACAAAAGAAAAGAAGTTACAGTCAAGAGACCAACATGCATGCTTTATTCCTTTATAGCTATTTAATAGAATTTCAGAAGTAAGGAGAAATTAAAAATACAATGAATCAATCAATTCCTACAACCAACTCCCAAACTGAGTGGACTAAGATAGTTGGGGCTAGGAAAGCCACAGGTATGAGTTGTCTCCACCTGATGACTGCCAGGGTATCAGATCAGTGCAACTTTGTCTTCTCCTGTGTGTGCGTTGATTGTTTTGGTGGTACCATGGATTGAACTCAGGACCTTGCACTTGCCAGGTAACCACTTATTCCACTGAGCTATCTCCCCAGGCCCCTAATCCAGGGTCTGTGATTCAGGTTCTAGCTCATTTGGTACCTGCAGTCCCTCAGGGATATGGTGAGCATTCATAACTAAGGGACTGCCCTGGAGTCCAAGCACAGTTGGTGCTTCTGTACTTGGGACAGAAGAGTCTAAGGTGCCACCTGAGTTTTCAGAGGAAAATGTTATTTCTTTTCTTTTTTGTCTTTTTGAGACAGGGTCTCGCTATGCAGTTCGGGCTGGCCTTGAGCTCACTTTTGCAGCCCAGGCTGGTCTGGAACTTGTACCGATCCTCCTGCCTCAGCCTCCCAAGTGCTGGGATTACAAGCATGCACCACCACCCCCGGCAGAAAACGCTATTTCAAGCGACATTTTCATTGTTCTTTTGTGACTCACACCTTAGTAAGACTCAGATTGTTACAAAAATGCGATGTTCACAAAGGCAGATGAACAGGAGTTTGCTCAACTGGAATAGAAGCCAGGGGTTCAGCCTGGCTGACATCTCCTGCACAGCATTGTAATTTTTCAGTCTTCAGTCCTAGGGTCATTTGGGAATGTGCTGAAAGCTACAGAAACACTCTCAAAAAATGTTGTATCAAGTGTCAGGTCTATTGAGCCCCCGGACTCAATCAGAAAACCTAGACGAACAATCCTTAAGACTTTGAGAGGAAGGTTACTATCATTCCATTTTGTCATTAAAGTTTAGATTTACAAGTTAATCAGAACTTCATGCTTTTTAATTTTATTGTTAAACAGAACCAAAGATCAAACGGATCCCTCTGCTAGATGTTCTTGTGTGTCGGCCACACACACAGATGTCGGCCACCTTGGCAGTAGAGGAAGGTAGAGAGGACAATGTGTAGTTTTTGCTGGGGGACAGAACCGCCGACGGACTGCACAGCCCTGCCCCCACCGGGACGCGGTCGGTTCCGCGGTGGGAAGGACCGGGTGCGTTTCTGAGGAGCAACCTCGCCCAAGCTCGGCCCGGGGGCTCCTGACCCACTTTGGGTGCAGATAAGGCGGGCGGCAGCCCAGGAGTCCACCCCTCGAGAGAGGGCGCAACCCAAGCCCCACCGGTCGGAGAGTTCCCCCGACCCTGGCCCGGCGGGCAGGTGGGCGGGACGAGGGGCGGGGACAGTGCGAAGAGGCGGGACCCTGGGTGGAGCCAGGAAAAGAAACCGGGACGAGACGTGGTGCACAGGCGAGGGGGTGGGGCCCTACCGACGCATGCCACGCCCCCAGAACGTTCATCCCGCCCATTGGCCGCCCAGCTTCCCAAGCCCCGCCCAGTGACCCCGCCCAGCGCCGCGTCCTCGCTTGGACACCGCCCTTAGCACCGCCCCCCGCGCACGCGCGGCCCGGCGCAGGGCGGGGAGTGGTGGCGGCCTGTCATTTGCGGCAGGCTACACCGGCCGAGCACTTCAGTACTTGGGGCTCCCGCTTGCGACTCCCGCTCCTCGCTTCTCCACTCCTAGGTTCCTCTGCTCCCGTGACCGAGTTGCGACCGAACCGGAACCCGCGGCGCAAGTGACGCGCACAGGCGCGGTCGCACCTCACGACCCCGCGACCCCGCGACCTGCAGCATGGGCGGGGGCGCGCGGCGCGGCCCCGGGGGTCGGGCGCGCGCGTAGCCGGCCGCCATGGCGTGGACGCGCCTACGGGCGCTGCTGCTACGGAGGGGCGACGCGGCGCCACTCTTCCTCAACGACGCCAGCGCCTTCGACTTCGCCGACGACGCGGGCCCTGCGGGGCTACCGCGCTTCAACAAGCTCCGCGTGGTAGTGGCCGAGGATGACGGTGACACTGGCGACAGGCCCGCTCTCGGCGCGCGCTCGGGGCCGCAGGCCGACGACGACGCGCTGCTGGAGCCCGAACCGCCGCCGCCGCGCGGCCGCCTGAGCCTCGGGCCGGATCCCTGCGACGGCTGCAGCCGGCGACGCGAGCGCGTGCGACAGCGGCGCGTGAGGACCCGGCTGACGCTCGCCGCCGCGCTCTATCTGCTCTTCATGGTCGGCGAACTCGTAGGTGAGCCGTGCCGCCCGCCCGCGCGCCCCGGCCAGATTCGGAGGTGCTGATCACCGGCCTCTGAGGTTCCAAAGTGCAGGGCCACCTGAGTGTCATAAACGTCAGCTTGATAATTGGCTTTATCATCCATTTGTTCTTCGAACAGCCGGTCACAAGTCATAGGCGGTCACATTGTATTCAATATATGTCGTGTAGCCTCGCATTAAGCAGATTGGATAAAACGCCACGTACAATTTTGCAACGTTTAAAATAGTAGATGATTCTTAGCGTAGGCTTGTTGGCTCATGCCTGTTACAACACTCGGGAGGCTGAGGCAGGAGCATCGCCTTGAGACAGAGGCCAGGACGAACTGTTAAGCAAGACACTGTCCCCGAAAAACATCATTCTGAAATGACTTAGAATCGTAGAATTTTGCGGTGCTGATGAAAGTTATTGAATGCCTGCTCCACCTTTTTCACATAAGCTTTTTTGTGTGTCTTTTTCAGACAGGGTTTCATTATGCAGTTCAGGCTGGCCTTGAGCTCACTTTTGTAGCCCAGACTGGTCTTGAACTCACCGAACCTCCAGCCTCAGCCTCCCAAACTGCTGGAATTACAGGCATGAGCCACCACGCCCGGCTTTTTTTGTTTTTGAGTCAGGGTCTCAATATGTAGTTCAGGGGAACAACCTGCTTGGGACCCCCCTCTGTCCCTCTCTCTAGAGCTTTTTTCCCCCCAATAAATCTATTCTCATAAAAAAAAAAAAATATGTAGTTCACAGTGCCCATGAATTCACTGAGTGTCCAGGCTGGTCTCAAGCTCAAGGACGACCTTACTGCCTCAGTCTCCTGAGTGCAGAACAGGTAGGCCGCACAGCCAAGCCTGGCTCTCAAGTGATAGTGAAGCAGGACGGTGGCCACCCCTCCCGGGCTGCCACTTGAGATGAATGAATGGTTCTGGGGACAGAATCAGTGGTCCAGCTTGAGCACACTAGCTTGAAGGCACAGAGAAACACTGTGCCTTTCCTGTCTCATCTCAGGCTGCCCCACCCACGTCTCACCAGACCCACTGGTCTTTTCAGGACCCTCAGCTCCTATTGCTCTGAAGAACTCCTTGGCGGGTCCCAGTCTACCTGTGTGGCTTCCTGACCCCACTTCATCAAGGAGAGCAGTTCTCCTTGCAACTTGTCCAACCATTTGTGCATTTGTGTGTATGTGCACATGTGTGCAGGAGTATATAATTGAAGCTCGTGCTGTGATGTGTTCTCATATTTCACAGTTGTCCCTATCCACTAATTTCACTTTCCATGAATTACCTTTCACAAAGCTGCTCTGGGGTGACTCTTTTTAAGGCCTCAACTGTGTAGCCCACACTGACCTCTCTTGTGAAGACCCTCACACCACATCCTCCCTAATGGTGGGGTTACAGGTGGGGTCCACCATGCCTACCTGTGGTCTTTGAATTTAAAATTTGAAGATAAAGTGAACCACAACAATCATAGTTTTGTCCTTTAATATCAATTTAAAATTAATATCACCTAGTAAAAGTCACTAAGATATAAGTAAACTTGCCAAACTTGCCCTGAGACCTTCAACAAGGTCTAGATTTTTCTTCCCAGTTGGCAACTTTTTTTTTCTTTTTTTTGACACAGGTTCTCTCTGTGTTGTCCAGGCTGGCCTTGAGCTCACAGCAAGCCTCCTGCCTCAGCCTAGGATTATAGCCATGCACCACCCCATCCAGATCAGCAAGCAGGATTTTTTTTTTTTTTTTTTTGCAGGACTGGGATTCAAACTCACAAGCTTGCACTTGCCAGGCAGGCAGTTGTGCCATGGAGCTATCTCCCCAGCCCAGCAAGCAGGTTTTAATCCCTAAAATAGGCCAGGTACTGTGCTATATGATACAGATAGTGGAAGACAGCTATTTATGCTATCTGAATCATTAAAGAGGATACTTTAATGAATAAACACATAATTAAATTAAAAGTTCAGGTTATCTGAAATGCTGTAAAGGAAAATAATAAATTCTATACTGTAGCCGGGCATGGTGGTGCACACCTGTAATCCCAGCACTTGGGAGGCTGAGGCAGGAGGATCGATGCGAGTTCGAGACCAGCCTGGGCTACAAAAGTGAGCTCAAGGCCAGCCTGAACTACATAGCGAGACCCTATCTCAAAAAGACCAAAAAAAAAAAAAAAAAATGGGGCTGGGGAGATAGCTCTGCAGCACAAGTGACTGCTTGGCGAGTGCAAGGTTGTGAGTTCAAACCCTGGTCCCGCAATAAATAAATAAATAAATAAATAAATAAATAAATAAATAAATAAATAAAATTCTATACTGTAATACAATAACAAGTTGGACGTTGTTCATCCGGAAGCCAGGTACACTTGAACCATAAAGTGGCCAGAAGGGGTTTTCAAGCAGAGAGAACAGCACATACAAAGGCTGCTAATGCCTTCCATTCATTAAAACTAGCTAGCAAGAAGGCCAGCGTGGTTGGACCATCGTGAGCAGGCGGGGCAGGTAAGCCACACTGGATGCATGTGGCCTTCGTTCACGGTGCAGGGCGGGCCTGCCATGCTGATGCGTACCTGTACTCCCAGCCCTTGGGAGCTGAGGCACAAGGATCTCTGAGTGAAGGGCAGCCTGCACCACTACAAAGTGAGACCTTGTCTTAACAAACTAATGAGAAAACACAAGGGCCAAGGAGATAGCTCCAAATAAGCACCTGGCTGGGAAGCACAGGGTCCCCAGTTAGATTCCGGTACCTAAAAAAAAAAAAGGCAGGGGGAGAAGAAGCCATAAAGGGTTTTAAATAGGAAAAGAAAACACATGTTGGAATTTAGTCTTGTAGGTTATTCTGACTTTTAGGCCACAAGCCAGACATGAGGATGAACCCTTGTAAAATCAGCCCTCAATACTGAGAAAACTGGGGCTGGGATACAGCTCAGTGGTATAGGTACCTGGCTGGCAAGCACAAGGTCCTGAGTTCGATCCCCAGTACCCCTACCCCATAAACAAACAAACAAACAAAGAAAAGAAAATACTGAGAAAACTGTGGCACAAGGATCCAGAAAGAAAGATCACTGTGTGGTATGGGGAATGGAAACAAACTGTTACAAAGATCCAGATGAGGAGGGATTAGGGCTTAGAGCCAAAGAGATGTAAGGAAGTGTCTTATAATGTAGCGAAGATGTAGGGAAGGGTCTTGGGGCCACGTGGTGGGGCTGCAGGTGGCGGGAAGCCCCTCTCCCGGCGCTGGCAGCACAGTGAGGTGTCGTGATGTGGGAAGAGAAGGCAGCAGCCTCTGGACCATGGGCCAGGCTGTTTGGGAGGGTGAGTGTGTGTGTGCGGCGGGGGATGCTGAGTAGGCTTTGCACAGTGTGGTGTGTAAGTCCATGGCTCAGGCAGGGGGTGAGGCCCAGAAGTAGAGGAGTCACAGGAGCCCATCCTGAGGGCCAGAGGCAAGCAGGTGCCCCAGAATCCACGCAGGGCACAGCAGTTCCCCATTATCCTCAGTTTCACTTCCTGTGGTTTTGTTTTTTATGATTTCATTTACCCACAATCAACCACAGTCCAAGCATTCAATGGAAACTTCCAGAAGTAATTCATAAACTGGAAGCTGCACACTCTTCTGGGTGCTGTAGTATGCACCGTCTTGCCCAGTTCATAACTCATTCCTCAGCCAGCTGTCAGTGTCTGAGGCTGCTGTTCCTTTCATGGTGCCTGGGGTGTATGGCAAACTTTGCCCCGGGTGTGTGTGGGTAAGTGAAATGTAGTGTGGGGCTTGGTGCCACCCACATTTCAGGCCACGGTTGGGCTCCAGGGTGTGTCCCTGGAGCATCATGGGGACAGCTGGGCACCAAAGTGGAAAACTGGGGAAGCTCTATACATGGTCTAATTGGATGAGAACTGAAAATACCCTGGGACTGGGTGGCAGAGGTCCTGACTATTTCTATAACTCATTTACATTGGCAATGTAAATACAGTCTTCCAAGAATGTCGGCAAATTAAACACACACATCTAATGTTGCTTTAATCCCAGAGCCTCCTTTAAACTACAACAACAGGATTTGGAAGAGAAAACAAAAGTGTGAATCCATACAGGTGGGGGAAGCTGGCAGAGACAGTGGCTCCATGGTGAGTTCAAGGGCAGCCTCAATGCCAAGGGACAAGAGATTGCTGGCTTAGACCCAAGGCTCCCAATGCCTGAGCTGAGACTGAGAACCAGGAGCAGGTCTCAAGCTTAGAGTTGTGCAGAGGGTGTAAAGCGCCACACGTCAGGCTGCCTGGGAGGGCTGGGTGCCCATGGGTCCCCGCTGAGAGTGCAAAGACAGACCCAGGTTGAGGAAAGCTCCTTAGACCCCATCTCAGGACCAGGCAGCTGCGAGGATGCTATGCTTCTCCTCAGCACCTGCGAGTGAGAATGGGCTGTGCATGTGCAGGGTACAGAAGAGAGCTCCGAACCGTAGGAACAGAGCAGGACTTTTGCATACCTGTAGGAAAGCTAGGAGGCAAACTATGGCACGCTCAGAATAGTGTCAAAAGGTAGCAAATAGAGAAAAGTAAAAAAAAAAAAAAAAAAAAAAACTTAGAGTTAAACTCAAGTGCAGCAGTCCTTGCTCAGCCAGGAGGGATCAGGCCTGTGTTCTGGTGCCACAGAATGAGAGTGGACAGCTTACTCGGGTCAGAAGCTCACAGTTAGGCAGCTGCTGGGAAGGGTGTGTGTGTGTATGCGCGCACAACTATGTAGTCCAGGTTGCCTTTGAACTCTAGGAAAATCCTCCTGCCTCAGCTTCTCAAGTGCTAGGGGATCCAGAGCATTCCGGGGATCCAGAGCATTCCAGGCATCCTGAGGTCTTTTCTTTTCCTTTCTTGATTTCTTGCCTTCTTGCTTTCTTTCCTTCTTGCTGGCTTGCTTGCTTGCTTTCTTGCTTTCTCTCTCTTGATGAGGTCTGCCTATGTAGTTCAGACTGGCCTTGGGCTCATACATACCCCAAGTTGGTCTCAGACTGCCAGTAACCCTCCTCCTGTCTCGCTGGCACTGGGATCACCAACGTGTGCTACCTGGCCCAGTTTCTCTTATGAAGCCATTGAGTCAAGGCCCCACCCTTGTGGCCTGGTTAACTGTCCTCCCAGAGGTCGGTGAGGCTTCCAGCCTGGTGCTGCAAACAACAGCGGAGGTCACTTTTAGACCTCCTTCTGCTGGGCCCATGCGCACAGCACACCCTTGTAGTGTGTTTTCTTATCCATTGCCAGCAACTAGAGCAGGATTCCCCAAACCCCTTTTCTCCTATTTGGAGGAACAAGAGCGCTCATCCTCACCCAAGGACATCAACTTTTATCTTTTGTGCTCTGCTAAGGTTCCCAGGCTACTTTGGGTTTCCTCAGCTCATTCAGTGTCTCAGCCCCCCTGAACAAGTGAACACGTGCCTGACCTTCAGCTATGTGTTGGTATTTGGATACAGTAGTTATTAATGGGGTAATCATAGGATTAGTAGAGCAACAGAAATAGAATTGGGTTGAGCGAAAGCTGCAGGGCCAGAACATTTCTTTTCAGTTTGGTGCCAACTCAGCAGTTCTTACATGTATTAACTTATTTATTTATTTATTATGTGTTCAGTACAGGGTCTACAGGGTCTCACTATACAGATCAGACTCGTAGTGACCCTCCTGTTTTCGGTCACCCAAGTGCTGGGGTTATAGGCACATGCCACCACGCCTAGTTTTAGTTGCTGTCTCAGTGCAGGGGGACGGGGCATAACATGCCAGGGGCCGAACCCTGGTCCCTGCATTTTGCCTAAGCAGGCACTTTACTCTGCTGAACTATCTGATCAGCCCTTATTTGTTTTTTAAAAGCAGGATATATTTATTTGGAGAAAGAAAGCTTCTGCCCAAGAGAGGGATAGAAGGGAAAGGGACTGGAGGGGGTTCCCCGAATTGTTTTATTTTGCGACAGCATCTTGCTGAGCTGCCCCAGCTGAGCACCATCATGCAATTCTCCTGCCTCAGCTCCCTGTGAAGCTGGTTACCAGCTTGCCCCACTGCACCCAAGTGGATCTCAGCTTGTAGGAGGCTCTGTTATTAGAAAATGAACATTCTCTCCTGATCTTTGTCCCGGGTCCATTCAGCCACCTGTGCATTAGGAGTATTTGACATAAAAACTGCATCTGTACAGAGTAAGCACAAACTTTTGTTGTTCTCTAAGTAAGACATTACAATTACTTACAAAGCATTTGCATTGTTAAAAGGTGTTACAAGTTATCTAGAGAGGATTTAAAGTGTATGTGTGGGAGAATGCATGTAGGCTACGTGCAGATACTGTACTGTGCCTTTTTTATTTTATTATTTTCAAGAGAGAAAAGAACAAGAACAAGCCGGGCATGGTGGCACAAGCCTGTAATCCCAGCACTTGGGAGGCTGAGGCAGGAGGACTAATGCAAGTTTGAGACCAGCCTGGGCTACAAAAGTGAGCTCAAGGTCAGTCTGAACTGCATAGCAAGACCCTGTCTCAAAAAAAAAAAAAAAAAACAAAAAAAAAAAACAAGAATAAAGACAATAACGATGCAATATAAAACAATAAAAATGGTATAGAATCTCAAACTCCAAACGATCCTCCTGCCTCAGCCTTCTGAATGCTAGGGTTACAGGCATGTGCCACATACCTGGCTTTGTGCTGTTTTATATGTGGGAGCTGAGCATGTTGATTTCAGTTTCCAACAACAGCCCTGCAGCCAGTTCCCTGAAGTGCCAGAGGGCTTCCGCACACATCAGCTTTGCATAAACTTTCAGGGCACTGTGCCTTGGCTGTAAGAGGATAAAGACTCGATCGAGCTGCACTTGTAGAGGATGCTGAGTTTCTGCCTGGTGCCCGCCCTTCCTTGGCCTGAACCTGACCTTGTCCTCCCCTTCCCAAAGGTGGCTACATTGCCAACAGCCTGGCAGTCATGACGGATGCGCTGCACATGCTGACTGACCTCAGTGCCATTGTGCTCACCCTGCTCGCCCTCTGGCTGTCTTCCAAGTCACCCACGAGAAGATTCACCTTCGGATTCCACCGCTTAGGTGGGTACCTGGGGTCGCTGGAGCATACACTGTCACCCTGACCGAAGCCTTCCAGGGGTATCTTGTGGGAGCAAAGCAAATAAAAATAGATAAGTGAGATTTATTAGAAAAAAACATCTTCAGGAGCTGGGTGTAGTGGCGCATGCCTGTAATTCCAGCACTTGGGAAGCTGAG
Organism: Myocastor coypus; assembly: GCA_004027025.1. Classification (NCBI taxonomy): domain Eukaryota; kingdom Metazoa; phylum Chordata; class Mammalia; order Rodentia; family Myocastoridae; genus Myocastor; species Myocastor coypus. Next base: position 1,238 of record PVJA010026306.1, on the reverse strand, counting down.
GCTGGAGGATCAGTGCGAGTTCGAGACCAGCCTGGGCTACAAAAGTGAGCTCAAGGGCAACCTGAACTGCGTAGTGAGACCGTGTCTCAAAAACACAAAAAGAAGAAAAGAGTCTTCAGAGTTTATCCCAGCCAGTTAGGCAGTCTTCACATAAATAATTAAGTATTGATCATAAACGTTTAAATGTTACTCCAGGTGTCCTGAGTATGTCCTCAGATGAAAAGTTTGCTTTTAGTTTATTGAACCAAGTGAAACCACCAGGGGTTAACTTATTACTGGGCATTCATCTGTCCCTTTCATCTCAGGAACTTCATATTGTGTGTCTGACCGTCATCCTATCAACATAACTCTACAAATGCATTTGTTTTTATTTGCCTATTTCGAACAGATACTGTGCTTTTGATTTTCTTACTTATTTTGAAAATGTGTACAAAACAATTGCCTGAACTGTTATATGAGTGTCAAGTGACCAGGTGTCATTTACATGATGCCCAGCAGTTGACATTTGCTGGACACTGAGCAAAGCCTGTCTGACCGTAACATCTGGTGTTTTATTTTACAAGGACTCTCAAATCTTGGCTTATGGCCATCGATTCCCTTTCCTTGTTATTTTTCAGCCTGCTCTTAACTTGGCCTCTAGGTCTTCTCAGTCACTCAATCTTACAGCGTAAAATTTGTCATCCCATCTCAATAGCAATACCTGAAAAGCATCTGGGTTAGCAGGTTGGGAAGTTAGCTGGCCTCCCAGCCCTTGGCAACCTCTGCTTTCCTGCCTGCCTGTTTGTTTGTCTTGTCTGTCTGTCTGTCTGTCTGTCTGTCTGTGTCTCTATCATGGGCAGCATCTTGCTATGTAGTTCTGGCTATCCCCAAATGTGTTCTGTAGCCCAGGCTGGCCTTAAACCCATGGCGATCCTCTTGCCTCGGCCTCTTGAGTGCTAGGATCACAGCTGTGTGCTACCACACTCAGCAAACCTCCCTGATGTCCTAAATGAGGTTTTCCTGCTGTCTTTTAGCTCCTGCATAATGCACATGGATATGTTCCTAAAAGAAACCAACACTCTGCATATATCTTACAGTCATCTGTTTTACCAGTAATGGTGGAGTTTTTAAGCAACTTTAAATTTTACCTGTTTATTTGTAATGATTTAAACATCTGAAATTTAAGATCTGAAACTTAGCATCATGGATAGGGATTTCCAATTTAGAACACTGTTGGAGAGAATACGTTTGTTTTTTTT
>PVJA010026305.1:0-29808 GCA_004027025.1 Myocastor coypus | reverse complement strand
GAGGGAGGGAGAGAGGGAGGGAGGGAGGTGCCAAGTGTAGCACTGTGGCTTCAGCTCCAGGTCACAATCCTGGCTTCCCCAGAAATCTCACTTTCTGTCAGCATCCCTCAATCTCTTATCCAGCTCCTCCACAGCCCGTTTCTCCCTATCTGATTCTTCATTCTCCTCAGGCTTCCCCTCCCCAGCATCTCCCTTCTACTGTACACATATTCCAGTCTCCCCCACCCTTTCATTTATTATATTTTAAATTTCCCCACTCTTCAAAGAGCCGCATTTCCTGCCACCCCATCACTGACTTTCCCGTAGTAGCCTAGGCTGAATCGCGATGCCAGGCACAAGATCTGCAAGCCAAGTTGCTAAGTTATCCAGTCTGGGCTCCAGCGTGCAGTCCTCTTGCTGCAGCCTCAGAGTGACAGGATAACAGACAAGAGCCACCTCTATGCTCAGCCCTGGGCCCGCTCAGGAATTCCAGCTGCTGGCCCGACATCTGCGTACAGACCTCCCAGATAAATCTCACTCCAGTGTGTGAAACTGGACTCTCTTTCCTGCCCACATCCACCCCGCCTGGCCTCCCTCTCCGTGCACACATCACCCCTTTCTCTCTCTGCCAGGCACCCCATAAACACGGAGCAGTCAGCTTGCCTGCATGCTACCAGGCTGCATCAGGCTGAATCTGACCTCCAGCGCACCATTGCTCTCTCTGTCCTGCCCGCACTTCCGGTGTGCATCCCTCCATCTGGAGATGATTCTGCACCACACAAAGCTCTCCCTTCCTCCACATCTGCGCTGCCAATCCAGCCTCGGCTGCTGTCCACCCGGCCGTCCTGAACCGAGTGTCTCATCACAAGCCACTGCCTCCCAGTCTGGAAGCTTCAGTAGTCGCTCCCCTCCCTGCCTCTCGCTAGCTGTGATCCCCACTAGTGCCTTACTAGCGCCTTACCGGTTCCCTTGGCATGACCAGGCCCTCCCTGGAGGCCCACAACTCCCTCTCCTCCGTGGTTTATGGCTGGGCAGAGCTGTTCTCTTTGAAGTGACTTCTGCAAAACCTCACACACCAACCATGGACAACTGCAGAGTGACAAGCCCTGCAGCCTTGTGGCTCCTCCAGGGACCTCCAGCATCCCTCATGCACTTTCCCTGTCTCACCATAGACTGGAAGCTACACACTGCATCCCAGCCAGCCAAGTCCACACCTGAGACACACACTCCCAGGGTGTCAGGTGCCCTGGGAGCATCCCACTTTCCTAATGTACCCACTCCTGATGTCCCTCACTCCTTGTCTGCTAGTTAGGGGTCAAGATGGCTACAGCCACATTGTGCCCAAGAAAGGAAACACACAGCACTACAAGATGCCAGCCTGACATAGCTGAGCCAAATCTGTGAACACCCTTCATCTCATTTCATCAAAAAACTCCTATGTGTGACACCACAGTCACTTTTCAGTTACATGCAACTAAGTGTGAGCCTGTCTGCTTATACATGAGATCACAAACAGTTCCTTGCGGACTCTAGAACCCAAGTGGGAAGGAGCTGTGCGACTTCTCCAATATCTCATGAGTGGGAGAACCAAGACTGAAAGTGCCTGACTGTCAAGCCCAGCCTCTTCTCAATCTGCTGCCCCATCCTCCATTCCAGTGTCTGTTGAGTGACTAAGTCCTCTTCTGGATGATGCTTTGAGAGGCAGGGCAGGTCTGTGTCTGCTTCAGGTGAGGCCCCCTGATCACTCTGCATCCAGAGGAAAGTGCCCCGGCTAGCAGTCGAGGCAGCTCCCAGGGATTCCGCCCATGGCTCATCAGGGTCAGACCTAGGTGCAGCAGGCAGATCCTCTGGGGACAGCAGCATCCCTGAGGATCCCTCACCTTTCCCTCCCACTTCTGCTCAAAGCGCTGGAACATTCCCACCTCCTATCCACACAAAATAAAGCAATCAACAGCACAAATATTTTATCTAGTGTGCTGCATGCTTATTTTCTTTGAGGTGAGTGGATCAATGTAGCTCAGAGAGCATGGAGCAGAATTTTTCATTGAACTGACGTCAGGAATATCTGCTCTAGCTTGGAAAATCTCACAGAGCTGCACTGTGGCTGATGCATGGAGCTGGGTAGCAGGCATTGGTCCCACCTGGTGCGGTGGACAAGCAGAGAGACAGTGAGGCTGGCACCTGTGAGGCAGGTGGGTGGGAGCCTGGAATGAGCCCAGTCCACCTGGCAATGCTGGCTGGGTGCCTTGGATATAGAAGTCTAAAAAGTGGGAGTCATAATAATACACCCTTCATTTCATTGTGAATACATTAAAGGAACACAGCCACTGGGTAAAGAGACATAGCACAGAGCTTGGCACGTAGCGCCCAGTGTGAGGTGATGCTGCTATCACTGTGGTCACTATTGCTACCATCCTCATCCTCACTGTCACATTCTGTGTGCCTCTTCACTGGGGGAAGATGACGGGGTGCTCCGATGTTCCAGGATAGCCCAAATGTGTGAATGGGAACCTGATGCTCTGTCAATGCTCCCACTCTGGAGCACAGGGTCCCATTTGCAATTCAGAGAATGTGACCACAAAGGACTGAAGCTGGTGGAAAACGTGTGGATCACCTCTTACAAGCAGGTGGGCATATCTTGCCTACTCTGTGAAATGGAACAATAAAATGCCACCAGCCTTGAACACAGCAGCAAAAAAAACTATTTTGAAAAGCCATTTGAGTATGGGTTAATAATTATTATTTTAACTTTGCTGATCATGTTAAGAACCACACACCAACCACATTTCTTGCGGCTTTAGCACAGTTACAATGCCTTGGGCCTCTTCTCTTCCCTGAAGAGTTATACAGAGCAGAGAGAGGCATATCTGGCCTACAGGACTGACAGGGAGAGGTGCCCAAGAGAGGAGAACAGAGAAGGTGGATACCCATGCAAAAAGACCAAGGTAACTGTCTTGGGGGACTACTGTTAACAAGGCTCTCATAGAGCAAGGTGCATCACCTGAGAACCCACAATTATGCACATCCTGGATATGGTCAGACAGGTGGCCACAGCGGAAGATGCCCCTAGCACACAGTCCGGTCTCAATTTCCTTGTTTAACAAGCCACTCTTACTTAATTCTTCCTTTTGGAAGACTCCACCCAGCAGGGAACCTGTTATACTTTGTGGCTAGTTTTCCCCTCAAGGCCTTATGCAGTCATAGGGTGGCTTCTGGAGTTTGTGACTGATTCTTGATCCAATTCTGGGATGGAGCATGTGAGTGCTACAGCCAGCCTGAGGCACATAGCCTAAATACAACATAAGGGAGACAGGCTTGCTCTCTGTGGCCATTTTGTTGCCCCTACTCTCCTGTTTTGCTCTTGCTATTTTTCTGTTTTCTACCACCATGCACAGCTGCCTTCTGTCACATGCCAGGCTGCCTTGGAGCCAGCTGCGTATGAACTGCAACCTCCACAAACTATAAGCTAAGTAAACTTTTCCTTCCTTAATTTTGAGTGGCAGGTATTTTGTCCCAGCAAAGAGAGAAGAGTAACTAAGACAGACCCTGATCAGACACTAGGTGTCTTCTCCAGGTTGTGTCTAGCCCAATGGACCCCTAAGAGCCACTAACTAGCCAAGCTTCCAACCAAGGCCACCCAAGTCTTCCCTAATCTATGCCTCTCAAGACACTATGTCCCCTTCACCCAAATCCGAGAAATGTCAATCCCTTAACACCACAGTCTCTTTTACTCTACACATGTATCCTCACTTGAGAGTTCCATAATATTTCCCCTCTCTGCTCACCTGTCTCCTATGTTAGCCACTTTCTTGTGGCTGGGACAGAAGATCTGACGCATATCACTTAAAAGCAGAGGCTTAGATGGCTTGTGGTTCCAGTCCATAGTTCACTGGCTCCAAGGCAGAAATGGCAGGAGAGAAGGGCCTGGCAAAGGGAACACTGCTCACCTCAGGGAGGCCAAGAAGCAGAGAGGGAAAATGGAGGAGCCCAGGGCAAGCATGCAACCTTCCAAGCCACACCCCAGGACCCACCTCCCCCCACACACACACACTTCTGGATAGCATTCACTTCCTAAACGCATCAGTGGATGAGTACACAGATAAGAATAGCATCCCATGAGCCAATCACCTTTCAAACCCTTTGGGGACAACCTAGGTCTAAACTATAACATCTGCTGGCCATAACACCCATGCCTTCTGCTGTCTCCTTCCTCTCCTCTTCCTCCTCCTCTTTATTCTATCTCCCCTTCCTCAATCCATGTTACACTAGATTACCTTTCTTAAAATACAAGCTAAAAACACTATTTTATGGACATGTAAACACACAGAAATACACACAAACACACATGAACACAAAGTGGCATCATTTCATTACACACCGAGTGTGTGCAGTTCAGCACGATGCACCCAGGAAGAATGGAAGGGAAACAACAGCTAAGATGTTGCTGCCTCTCCCCTCCCTTTGCTGGGCTGTTACCCCATTCTCTCATGGTGGCACCTCTTATGGTACTCCTGGGATGTTTGAAGAATGTCTCGAGGTCACCTTTCACTTTGTGCACTGACTTTAGAATCAACTTTTCTGTACAACTTAAGGGAAATTCATCAAAGAGTAGAGCTTGTTCCCCAGGACGCTGGGACAATGAGTGATTTCTTTTCCTATTCTCTATTTTTTTGCTATCCTGCTTTTTCATTCACAAACATACACATACATAGTTTGTGAAAGCCCTTTGAACTTCCTTTCTTAGAAATTGTCCTCCTGAGCCTTGTAGATTCTAATCATCACCCAGCAAAGTACAGAGGCTCAGGTCAGCACCCAATGGCCTCCTGGGGCTCCCTGGCCCCTCTCTCAGCAGCTCAGAACAGCACCCTTGCCCTTTCTCATTCCCAGGGCATTTCCACAGTGTGCTGCCCCCTCCCCGCTGGGACAGCCTTCCTTCACCTCCCTCCCTGCCTAGAGCACACCAGTGCATCAACATATACAGCAATCTCTGCTCCTTCCCAAGCCACCCTCCCACCCCACTACATCCCATCATGTGCCAACCTTGCTTGTCACTTGTCACAGTCACCTCTGGAAAAGCAGAAGCAGTTGTCTAATCTGCCCCAGACCCTCTTATTCCCCCACTGTACCTTCTGAAATATCTGGCTTTGCACCAGCAGATGCACAAACAGTGGAGAAAGTGAAGCAGGTTGAGCCAGATTGAGCCCAATTACACAGCCTTGGATTGGGTTGGCTTGGCTGTGTTCAATAACCATACTTCTTAAGCCAAACGTCTGTTGAATTTGGTAGTCTCAGCATTCAGCGCACAGGCTCTTGGTATGTTTCCTGTTGTTTTGTTCTGTCATCACCCATTTGACTTTCTGGTCAGTTGCTCAGGGTCATTTGGACAAATGGCCCTCTAGCCACTTGGCTTGAAGAAAACTGAAGTCTGACAATGTGGTCTCTCTGTGAAGTGACCTCAGAGGAGTTGATTTTCTATAGAATGACCCAGAGCAGAGGGTGAGCAGTGCCTATTCAGATACCTGATGAGGACCAGAGAAAGCTCAACCACAAGTCTTTCAGGGACACCACGGTTGGCCTGCCCAGTGACAGCTAAGATAATCCAGGGTCCCTCACCCCTAAAGAACTGTTTCAGGGGAGGTGTCATGGACCTCCAAGAAACCAGGAAACTGCTAACCCCACCTGCAGCTTCCCTCCTGAGCTCTTGAACACCCTTAGGGTCTGTACCCATAGCAGCTGGGAAGAAGGGGTGTCAGCTGCCCTGATCCCTGCCTGCCCCCAGCCCAGGACGGAAGTTTGACTAAAGCTCAGTATCTTTTCTTTTATAAATCTCTGTCTTTTAATGATGGCTTCAAGGCTGAGGGGAAAAAGGACCATTAAACTCACTGAATAAGTTAATGGGCCAAAGAGAATCTATTTCAGAGCCACCCCAGGCTATTTTCCTATGGAGCTAAAGCCTGAATAAGCAAAAAGAAAAAATTAAAACCTGAGAGCCTATTGCCAATAAATAACCCCCAGTATAATCTCTCAGCATCCAGGACTTCACTTGCAGGGATATGGTAATGCAGACCAGCTGTACCCTCCCCCCAAACCCACGCACACACACACCACACCTCACCACTCCATTCACACGGTTCTACCTGCAGGGATGCCTGGGGGTCTTATTCATCCTCCTGGAGTCCTTTCCCTTCCCTGGCTGCTGCTGCTAGACACAACTCAGTGGGCTGCTGTGGTCCAGTTGCTATGGAGCCCACAAGTCTCTAGACTTCAACTGGGGCCAAAACTGTTCCCACAGAAGTTAGCGCCCAGGAGCTAAAATGAATCCGCTCCCAAGAACACATCCCAAGACTCTGCCCCGCAAGGTCTGCTTATCTGTCACCAGCTCTCACAATTCACCCATGGTCCCACTGATAGAAACTGCAAAATTCTCCTGTCTCTGCACTCAGTCAGCAGAGTGGCTTGGTCTCTTCTGACTGGACAGCCCCACCTCCACACAAGTGGTTCCCTGCCTGCCCCTCCTACTCCTCCTCCCTGCGGAGTACTGGGAGAACCTTACTCCACAGCCTCCCCAGAACAAACCCTGAAACCTGACTCTAGGGCACGGAAAACACAAATAATTAAATAAGCCTGAACTCCTGAAGGTAAATGTTGAGTCCCACTAGACACACATTGTTTATTCTTTAATATTTAAACATGTTAATTAAATCTCTGAATAAACAAATGTATTTTAGCAAGTTGCATTCCTGACCTGGAGCTCAGTCATGGAGACCCTAGGAGCCTTGCGGGGGTGGGGGATGGGGGTCAGGCCTCCTTTGCTGGCCACAGATGTGTTAGAAAACCAGGTAAAGAATCTTGGCTTGGCCGGCACCACCTAAGCCCAGTCACACCCACCCTTTCTTAGGACCCCAGGCCACCTGAGCAGCTCTGACATCCAAAAAGTTCCCACAGCCTACTGGCTCCAGCAGGGACTCCACTTATTCATTCATTCATTCATTCATTCATTCATTCATTCATTCATTCCATAACAGCCCAGCAGTTACTTAGCCAACCATATGCTAAACACTGGAAAGGCAAAGATAAATAGCACAATAATCCCAGTACTCTGATTGCTCACAATCATATTTACAAGTCCAGATTCTTTGAGTCTTGTATGATCTGGCCACTCCCCACTTATGCAGCCAGAATGAGCTTCCCTTGAGCGTCTCTAGCTCTGTGTCTCTATCTCTCTCATTCTCCCTCCATCCTTCCCTCTTTCTCTGTGTCTTAGCAGTCCTGGGGATCTAACCCAGAGCCCTGAGCATGTTTAACAAGTGTTTTACCACATAGCTACATCCCTAACCCTTACCCCCTTTTCCTTCTTTTGTTTTGGAAATAGGTTACCACTAAATTGTCCCAGGCTGGACTTGTGATTCTCCTGCCTCAGTTTCCTGAGTAGATGGGAAAACAGAAACTTTCTGGGCTTCCAGAGCTTTCTTCATGCTGTTTCTCTTACCCAAAATAGCCTCTATCACGTCTGAACCCATCCTTGGGGTTTCATGTTAGAAGTCTCTTCCCCAGGCACTTTCTCCACAGGCCCTGATGGGGCTGAAAGAGCCTCTCGAGGAATCCCAGAACCCTTGACTTGTGTTTCTCCATCACCTATCATTTAAATTTAAGCCAAATCATCTCTTCTTTAAAAGGATAAAGATCAGCTGAATCAGGGGCTCTCTATGTCTCTGCAGAGATTTAATTGGTATGTTTAAATATTAAAGAGTAAATAATGTGTGTCTAGTGGGACTCAATATTTACCCGTCAGGAGTTTGGGCTTATTTAATTATTTGTGTTTTCCCTGCCCTAGAGTCAGGTTTCAGGCTTTGTTCTGGGGAGCCTATGGAGTAAGTCAGAGGGTACACATTTGTAATCCCAGCATTCTGGGAGGTTGAGGCAGGAGGGTCACAAGTTTAAGCCCAGCCTGCACAAATTTAGCAAGACCTTGGAAGGAGAGGGGGTGGGATTGAGAAGAAAAAGGAAACAGTGTGGAAAGGGGAAGGGGAGGGGAGGGAAGAAGTGGGGGAGAAGAGGAAAAGAGGGGAGGGGAGAGGAGAAGGGAGAGAAGATGGGAAGGGAGAGGGGAGCGGAGAGGACAACAACTTGTAACTCAGTGCAAAGCCCCTGGGTTTAATTACCAGTACAGCAAACCAAATAGATAAATAAATAAATAAACAAACAAACAAACAAACAAATGGAAAAGCCCTCCAGGGACTTCCAATTTTACTAGGATTAAAATCCAAACCCGTCCCTCAGGACTCCCAACTAAATCATTTCAGAAAGTAAACAGGAGGGAGATTTAAACTGAAGAGTTACCTGGCATCCTCTGTCCCAGTGCATGCAGGACAGCCTGGGCCCTGGGAGAGGCAGCGCAGCTGGAATGGATGGAGAGCTCTAAGCAAAAAGGCCTGCCCAGGGCCTAGCCCTGCCAAGAGCACCACATGCCCACCTGGCTTCCATAGTGTCAGCAAGGAACTGGGGCTCCAAGGACTCCAGGACTGTCTTGGGCTGGGAACATTAAAAAGCTGCCCTTCCACTCCTGTACATTGAGTTCAACAGGACCCTAGCCTGCCACCTCAGAGCTGAGCTACTTGAGCAAGGGACGCCACCTCTTTGCTCCTTGCTTTGCTCATGCACAAGACAAAGACTCAGTAGGCCCTGGGTTCAGGGGTCCTGGGTGTCCTCTCCTATGTCTGATCAACTGCAAGCAGTCCTAGGAGGTCCTCTAGCACAGCCACCTCAGGACAGGTCAGGCACGGTCTCAAAAAGTTACACATAAATTTGTCATATACCTCAGAAATTTGACTCCTGGGGAGCAACTCAAAAGAAAAGGCTCATATGAGAATAACCATTGCAGAGTTATGCATAATAGTCCTGAGGCAGAAGTAGCCCATGGTTCTAAATACGGGAGAACAGAGATACCCAGGTTAGCCAGGTGAGACAATGCACCTCAGCAAGAAACAGAAGTAAATATGGGCAGCAATGTGGTTGAATCTCAAAGCCACGCTTGCTACATACACATTATATAATTCCCATCTACATGAAGCTATAGAAACACTTGTTGGGTGTTTTGTTTTGGTTTGGTTTGGTTTTTTTGTTTTGTTTTGTTTTTGATACAAGATCTGACTACCCAGTCAAAGCTCATAGTGATCCTCCTCTCTCAGCCTCCCTAGCGCTGGAATTATAGGCATGCACCACCACACCTAGCTTCAAGAACTCATTGTTGAAAAAAATCAAAACAGTAGTTACACCTGGCAAGTCCACAGCAGAGATGGCACAGGAAGAACATAAAGGAGCTTTCTGGGGGACACTAACATTCTGGACCTTCCTAAGCATGTCTGGATTCCACAGACATGAGCAGTTGTCAAAGGTCAGGGAACGGGACCCCTAAGATTTATGCATTGCCTGGCAAACACAAGGACCTGAGTTCAATCCTTAGTCAAAAAAAAAAAAAAAAGTTAAGATTTATGCATTGCATTGAGTATAAGACCAAACAACAAAACCAAATATTGAACTCTAGTGAAATGGCATGCAGGCACAAGTATGTAGGGGAAGTGTGTGAACATCCATGTTTATTCTGAAACATAGATGAACAGGAAGAGCTGCAGAGTGCACAGAAGGTTGCTGGACACTGAGTGGATAGAGTACTGAAGAAATGGTAAAGAAGGAAAGAAGCCCTGGGACCCACCCTCCTGTCCCTCTCTCAGACAGGAGCTTTCTTTCCCTCAATAAGTATGTTCTGCTCATTAAAAAAAAATAAAAACTAAAAAACAAAAAGAAGGAAAGAAGCCAAGTTAAACAATAATTGTAGAATTTAGGCAGTGGCTATATCGGTGTTCACCACAAAATGTTCAGCTTTTTTGAACACTTTATGTTTTTAAAATTTCATAATTAAATAACGACCTGGGGAACACTAATTCATACCCTGTTCTATAGCCCAGTCTTTGGGGAGGGTCTTCTCACTGTGACCCAAAATCCCACGGACTATGGATACAGGCTATGTACTCCATGAGGTGTAGAAAGAAGCCCCCAATGTGGCGGCTGACACAGATGCTCATGGCTAGCTTTGAGAAAACCCATCAAGAGAAAAGGAACATAGTGCACTGATGTACTTGCTGCCACCTGTGACCCGCGTGGAAGCCACTCGGAGAGCTGTCTCCTGCCCCTCCCCAAACACTGCACCTACTTCTGTGTGTCCCACCCTCTGTCCCCCAAGCATCTCACCTACAGATGTGCACCCTCTTCCACAGGTTTCCTTGCTCGTGGGGCCTTGCAAATAGACACTTGGGGCACCAGCAGCAAGAAGCATCCTGGAGAATACTCAACTGTCAGGAATGTCTGCAGCATTCTATCCTCAGAAACTCTAAGAAATATTCTCTTGATTCCAGTGGGCATGGAAATTTTTAAAAACATATGATCACCCTGGGCTGAGATGCACACCCTTCCTCAATTCATAAATGAAATCCTGACCTCCTGAAATACTTCCACGAGGGTCTTCAAAGAGGTAATGAAGTTAAAATGAGGTCACTCGGTGGGCCCGATCCAACAGGATATATGTTTTCATAAGAGGAAATTAGGACACAGATGCACACAGAGAAGATGGTGTGAAGACGTGGCAGGAAAGTGGTTGCTGTCACACCCTTAGAAAGAGGTCTCAGAAGAAACCAAGCCCGCTGGCACCTTGGTTGGACTTCCAGTCTCCAGCACTGCAGAAACTACATTTCTCTTACTTAAGCTGTCCACGCTGCAAGGCTTTGTTTATGGCAGTTGTAGCCAACCAACACGGTGATTTCAATATTGGTTTTATTGTAAATTACAATTCTGGTAAGTATAATAATATTTTTCTTACTTGAGCCTTCTGTAGTCTTAATAGAGAACAAAAAAAAAAAAAAAAATCAAAGGATTGTAGGTTGAGTCCCTTATCTGCACATTGCCTAGAATTAATATTCATTACTCTTTTGTCCTGTGCTGAGATCTTCTAAAAAAGAGAAGGAAAACATCACAGATGAATTTATGACCCCATGCTTATCCTTTTTTCTCTATTTCCCCCTCCCTAGAGACCAGGGCTACCCTGAAGTTGGCTTGTACCCAGTTCAGGATTTTATCTTCTTACTCTATAACTGTGGCCACAAACATTGCTCTGCATTGGTTACTGTGATTTCTAAATTACATAGATGATGTGCCATTCTAAAAATGTTTTTTAGTTGTAGTCAGCATTACATTTTCAAAACACAGCCATGTTACTATATGACAGTTTGCATTGTAACTGCTACACAGGATTCCATCACTTCAATATGCCGCCACTCTGCCCTTGCTTCGCATGTCTCCTGATGACATTTAAGATTGTTTTTGATTGCTTTGCTTTTGCACAATAAACACAGGACCACAAGTTCTGCAATCAACCAGGGTCTGAATCCCAGCTGCTGCATACAGCTGTGGCCTGAGATAGGCTCCTGCATCATTCAGTCTGCATTTCCTCAGTTGTAAAGTGGCAGTAGGTCTCTATTTGAGGTCTGCTGGGTGGATTAAGTGAGCTCCTATATACACAACTAGGTCCAAAGCTTCCCACTATGTGCTCCAGGGGATGGAAAGAGAGAAAATAACCCACAAACAGGGTCTGCCCAACAGCAGCTCAATGGTGGGACTGGAGTGATGACTGGAGTCCAAGTGAAAAGAACAAAGGCCACTGTCACTGGCACGACAGGAAAAACAGCATGGTCCAAAGCAATGATCTAGGATATTATGTTTTATTTCAGAGGATTTGATCAGGGCCTTTGCATTGAGCTACATCTCCAGCCTTTTATTTGGGTATGTTTTATTTTCAGGGAGGGTCTCACAAAGTTGATAAATTGCCTGGACTAAGCTCACACTTAAGACCTTCCTGCCTCAGCCTGTTGGAGTGCTGGTATAACAGGTTTCCACACCATGCAGGCTGCTTGGGAATGTCTAGGGAATAAACAAGAGAGCAGGTTGCTTGCCACATACAGTTCCCATGGGAGGATGATGGAAAGCCAGATTCAGAGAGATGGATCCCAACTGTGAAAGGCCCTGAATGCACACAGAAGCTGGATTTTACCACAAGGCACTTAGGAGCCAACTCAGTCTCCTGAGCTGCAATTACAGAATGACTCTCCTTGCCTTCCACACCATTTGTAAGAGTTAACTTGAAAATAAATGCAACAAGAGACTCCATTGGTAAGTGAAATAAATTAGACCCGTGTGTGCAAATATCATACTGTCTCGCTAGTGTGAGAACCTGAAAGAGTAAATAAAATCTGAAAGGTACAACAGATCCTGTGAAAGGGACAGAATTTGTGCAATAGGAAGGAAAAACTGGGATGAGAAAAAAGACAAAAGAAAGGAAAAATTATATATATATATATATATATATATAATTTATGTATATGTTATTTATATATATACATATATATATATATATATATATATATATATATATATACCTTCTTACTGTTTTGGTTTGGTTTTTTAATCAATTCTTCAGGTTTATATCTGGTAAACTAAACAACTAATTTTAAGATAATGTCACACACTACAACAAGCATTGTTGAATTCCTATTACTTTGCTTAGTGAAATCTCATATCATTTCTAATGTTTTTTAAAACTATTTTATATTCTTTAAAAAAAGAAAAACAAATCAGCTTGAGCCTAGAAGGGCATTGTGTAAAGCATAACTGTGGTTTCATTGCTCAATGACATGTCAGGCTATGTAGGTCCACTTAAGTTCAGGTCCAATCCAGCCCTGGGTGGAAAGACAAGAATGCAGCCAGAGTCAAGGTGGTCAGGCACCACATATGGTAGGGGACATGGGACCTGAAAGAGAACCCAAGCCCAGGATAAGCCCACTCAGATGTTCTGGGGCATGAGTCTGTGCTCTCTGAGAATGGGGTCATTCTGATTTGTGAACTTTGTTCATAGAAATCTTAAGCAGAAGATCACACTGCCTCTGGTCTTATTTTGGCACCTACAGCTCAGAAACTATCCATCCTGAGCAGTTGGATCTCAGGTGCATAAATAAATGAGGAGGTTTCATGGGATGTGGAGACTGAGAGAGCCCGGTTTCAGCCTCAGGGCCACTTCTACAGCCTCAAGGCCACTCCCACTCCTCTATTTTCTGGGCAGGACATTCCTCATCAGCAGAGGCTGAAGCTCAGCACTCACTGCTGCTTCGCCCCTCACTTGCTCTCCCACACACACACACACACACACACACACACACACACACACCATCCTGAGCAGGCCCATTCCTGGGTCTGTGCCTCCACTGTTGCAGCTCCAAAATGCACAACCCAAAGACCGCAGGTGATGGCTGGGGGCCATGGAGAAGGAGCACCAGTAGTCTGTACTCTAACAAGTCCCCAGATCATGTATTCATGGGGACCTCTGCAGAGGTGGGGGCCTCTGCAAGGTGACTGGGTCACAGGGGTGCTACCTCCTCCGTGGAGCAGTCCATGGTGAGTTCATGGTTGAATGTTCTCAAACACAGCTGGGAGAAACAGAAGTGAGCCACTGGAGGTGTGGCCTGGAAGGACATGTCCTTGTCTTGGCTCCTCCTCTTTCTCAGTGCTTCCTGGCTGCCAGGACATGAACAGATTTCCTCCACAAGTCACTCTGTCATGACATGGCTGCTATGGACTGGATCCCCTGAACCGTGAGCCAAATTAAACTGGTCCTCCTTTCCATTGTAGGTGTCAGGTTTTGTGTCCCAGCCCTGGGAATGTTCAGTGAAACTCACAGGATTCTTCATGTGGGCACACAGCATAAAACTACAGCTTCACTCCTGCAGAATACGCAAATGTAAATAACCCTCCTCAGCCCATCACCAGCCACCCCAATAGACCGATGATCTCAGAGATCACTGAGTCCAGCCTCTTAGTTTCAGATATGAGGAAACCGAGGCCTACAGAGAGCAAGGGCATTGCCTAGACCAACGCAGCATCTTGGTGGAAGTGATGAGACCAGAGAAGTTAGCCGCATTCTACACTCACTCAGAGGACATCCTCTGGGGATGGGGTTGAAGGTACCTGTTCCCAAGAAATTCAGGAATCCTAAACTCAGCTGAGACTCAAGTGTTACTTCTCCCCAAGAGCTAGCAAGGTCTTGAGAACCTTGCAAGTTCTCAAGCTGAAAACGAGAGCAACAGGCAGTTGTCCTGACAGCTAAAGGTGCCCGTGTGCCATGGCAGGAGGGCTTGGCCCAGAACAGAAGGCAAACAGGGGCTGGCAAGAAATGAGAGGTCATCCACAACCCAGGACACAACCTGTAGCTATGCCTCTTATTCATGGAGCGGCCTCTGGGAGGCCCCTTAGCCACCCCATGACTCATTTGCCATTTCCTACAATGAGGGTGATGCGCCTTGCACATTACTAGTCTGGAATCTCAAAATACCAAGTGCTCCAAAATCTGGAAACTTTTTGAGCCATGAGTGGAAAATGTCACATCATGAAACTTGTCTCATGGGGCCTGGCGGGATGGCTCAGTGGTCTAAAGCGCCTGCATGGGAAGGCTTGGGTGGCTTCAGGGACCGCGGTTCAATCCCCGGCACCACATGCTGCACCAGCCCTACCCTCGGGGCGGGCTGAGCCAGCCATAAAAATGAGTGAATAAACAAAGAAAGGTTCTGAAACAAGAAATAAATAAATAAATAAATAAAATTTTAAAAAAATGAAACTTGTCTCATGCACAAAATTATTAACAATATTGTATAAGCTTATCCTCAGGCTGCGTGTATCGAGTGCATATGAAATGTAAATAAATTTCATGGTTGGACATGGACTCCATCCCCAAGATATCTCATTATGTATATGCACATACCCCAAGATCCAAAATCAGTTCAAAATCCAAAACACTTCTGGCCCCAACCATTTCAGACAAGGAGTCTCAAACTGTAGTAGTATCTGTCTCACCAGGCTGTGCTGGGGCTAAGGCAGGAGTGCCCCAGACCATCATCTGGAATGTGGCCATCACACAGCCTTCCCTCTCCCTGAGATGATTCCTCCCAGAGGGTGCTCCACTCAGGGATGAGCCCAGAGCCCACAGAAGTATGGAGAGCAATGAGAGCAACATCCCAAGAACCTGGGAAGGGCTGCATATACCCTCGCCAGGCTGGGAGGGCTGCTGTGGAGCTTCAGGATGAGGCAAGGATGTCTGGTCTACAGGTCCTTACTCACACCTGCTAAAGGCTGGGAGAGAGCAACAGCCCTGGCTTCAGGAACTCACAGTAGGTCAGAGAATAAATAGAAGCATTTGGGGTTTCTTGTTTTTTGGTTCTTTTCTGTATTTTTTTAGGGAAGGGTCTACAGGGTGTTCAGGGTCTTGCTATTAGATCAGACTTATAGTGATCCACCTGTTTACAGCCTCCCAAAAACTGGGATTACAGGTGCACACTACCATGCCCAGTCTCAATTGCAGTCTCAACATGCCCAGAGGATGGGGCTGGCACAGCAAGACCGAGGATCAAACCTCTGGCCCTTGCATCTGCTTGCAGGCACTTTAATCAGATGCATTATTTGGCCAGCCCAATAGAAGCATTTGTAAAGCCAGGACTACCTGCACACAGGGGCCAGGCCTCAGGGAGTCTCAGATGGATTCACACACTGGCCATACCACCCTCTTCTGTCCAGGGATCCCACCTTGGTAGTAAGGACAGGCAGGGTAGAGAGTGATGGGCCAGAGCCTGACCAGAATGAAGGCAAGAACCCCTTGATTCCATGATGCACAGGGGATGCACAGGAGGGTCAGCAGCCACCTGGTGGGAGCTTCCCACTGGTTCCCAGGGCTGGGGCAGGAGAGCCGGGAAAGAGGGATTATCCATTCTGCGGATACAAGTGCTGTGCCAGGAAGAGGAGTCCAGGGTGAAATCAGGGAGACAAGGTCACTCTTCCTGTCATTCCTGCATCCATGCTGAGAAGGGAGAGTGGGGGCTGGTCAGGGCTGTCTAGAGGCAGAGAGCAGGGGAAGGTTTGACTGAGGGCTCACTGGCTGTTGGACAGAAGCAGAGACCTAATCTTCAACACCATGGACAGCCATTCTCTTCCTCTAACATCTGCTCAGCACATGGGGTACAAAGCTGGCCCTCTCTCCCCGCCCAAAGTACCCCTGATGGGACCTTCTCCCAGAGCCTGGTCTCGCACCCTAGAGATGAGTCCTTAGGAGCATGGACCAAGTGCAAGAGAAAATCTCTGCTTGACCTCAACTTCACATGTCCCAGGACAGACGGACAATGTACACCTCCTGCACGCAGCTGCTCTTCTGGGTCCTTCAAGCGAGCCTGACCCACCCAAGGCTCTCCAGTGACCCCACAGTGAATAAATAACCAATGGGTGAAGAGGCACCCAGCAGAGCACCTACCCCAGACACACTCTTCTCTGGCTCCCTGCCCTCCGCATTTCCTTGCCCCTTCTCAGGCCACCTGGGGCCACCTTGCTAGCAACCCACGTGGCCCCAAGTCCTTGCCTCACATGGCCAGAATGACACACAGAGAAATGAAACTTGTCTCTCATGCCTTCTGGTATGTTGATTCCCCTAAAATACTTCAGGGTCTTTGTGAGCAAGGGCAGGACTAGGACATCACCTCTGGGTCCATGGGGCACAGTCTGGACACCTCATCACACTACCACCAGCATGAAAAGGAACTGACAGCAGGTACATCCCAGGTATTTAAATCTCCCTTCAGGACAACTCTCCCTTCTGCCTCAGCGAAGCCACATTTCATACATACACATTTTTCTTCCAACTGTACATTTGATCCATTTTCTAAAATTCTGTCCTTCCTTCTCTGGAGATTGTTCTGTGAGCTGAAGATCACTCATCTCAGATCTGACTACACCCATTCAACTCTAAGCTCTAAGGATGCCAGATCTTGGTCTCTTACTTCCTCTTTATTTATTGTATCCCAGGACTTATTATCACCCCGATACATGGTTGGTACTAGCTGCTAGGATAAAGAGGGTGGACACCTTCCTTCCGGGCCTGCAGAGGAAAAGCCAGGCTGGTCTCTCAGTGTATCTGCTCACCCTTACCAATGGTCTGCATGCAAGGTGGCCTTGGCTGCCAGCAAGGCCTATGGCCAGACACCTGGGCACCCCACAGCCTCAGTGTAGCTGTGGCTCGGGGCTCACAGTGGACCAAATGTGTGGCTAGCTCCAGGCCCCATCAATCTCTGTTACGCACTTGGAAAACAGGCCATGCGACAATGCTACATGAAGCCTTCTCTCCAACATCTGCCCTGGGGATAGGGACCAAAGGCCCCCCAAAACACAGAGACCACCATGGACAGAGGCTGCTGTGAGACACAGGCTCCTGAAACCAGGCACTTCTCCCTCACTTTATTCCACTGCCAGAAGCTCTGGGGGTCCCACTTCCATTCCCAAGACAGTCCCTCCTGGGTGCCCCCAGTGCTGCACCTCTCCACATACCCAGCCCCACCCTCTCCTCATCTTTCATCCCGCATTGCCACATTTGTTAAAATGACTGTCGCCTGCAAGGTGCCACAGAGACAGGAACACAATCTGGAACGAAGCTGATGTTAAATAACTTCCTGCGCCTTGCACGTTGGCTAGCACTCCCTCTTGGGTCTCAGGTGCATAAATGAGGAGGTTTCATGGGCTGTGGAGATTGAGAGAGCCCAGTTTCAGCCTTGGGGCCACTTCTACAGCCTCAGGGCCACTCCCACTCCTCTATTTTCTGGGCAGGACATTCCTCATCAGCAGAGGCTGAAGCTCAGCACTCACCGCTGTTTCGCCCCTCACTTGTTCTCCCACACACACACCAAGCAACAGGCATGTAGTAGTGTCTGACATTCAAGTTCAACCAGACCAACCCCACACTTTCCAGCTAAATATGCTGACACCCAGATATCTCAAGTCTCCTGGCCAAGGCCAACAAGAATGATTATATTAAAGCGTCTCGAAAATAGAAGTTCCAGGAAAGGTCAGAGTTTCAGATGCCAGGGTTGGTTGGTGGCAATAAAGTCAAGTCAGTCATTTGCATGAGCATTTTCACTGTCTGTGATCATATCCTATGGGTCCAGGCAGGATACATTCCAACAGCTACCACCACACTAATGTAATGACCTTAGAGAACCACTCATAGACAGCACCTAGCAATTAAAAGGAAAGGATGCTGTTAATAGAGCCTCAGATTCAGTCTCATCCCCTCCCCTCCACCCCCACCTCCCATCCATACTCAGTAGATCTCCCACTGTCTCCAATATCAGCATCTGATAAGGTCAGAACATACTTGCTGTTCTCCATTCCAGCCACTGGGTGTCACTGCTGCCTCCAGTGAAAGCAATCTTAGAGCATTCCAGGGGGCAGGGAGGGGGTATTGATTGACCCCAGTCCAACCAACAGGATCCCCTACACATCTCCTGAGTGGAAACCTGAGTTCATCCTTTATCTTTTTTTCAGAAAGAGACAGCTGGAAAGAGAATCCACCATATTCCAGACACTTTCTGCTCATTGCAGATACAATATCTATGACCACATCTCCCAGCAATCCCCAACAATGCCTCACTTTGAAGATAAAGAAAATGAGATCCAAAGAAACTAAGTAACTTATTCATTATTTGAAAACACAAACAAAGAGGGCAAGGATTAGAACTGCTGTTTGATACCAAATTTCATGAGCCATTTCACCAACTCCCGTAAGATTTCAGTCTTAGTGATATGAGCTGTGGCTAAATCAAGCTGGTTGGCCATGACTTCAGAGTTGGCAGCATCTAAGAAGAAAGCACCACGCGCAGCACAGATTTTCATCCAAGACATAGTCATAGGGAGGCAACTGGCCCAGCCCTCCCAGCAGAAATCATGGTCTAGTGCCCTCTTGTGGCTTAATATGGAACTGCCACGCATGACCATGTTTTGAGGCTCTTAGGGGTAGATTGGAAGGCTTTTAGGTCACCCTTATCTCACTGGATTCCCAAATTCTCTGTCCAGCCTGCTCTTGGAGCCCCATCTGTGGCTGACAGATTTACTCAATTGTAGTAGCCAAAAAGGATTAGCCACGGGTTGGGAGTTGGCAGAAAGGAAGAACAGTAGTGAAACCTCACGAGACATTATCAACAAAAGGCAAGATACTTCTCATGATCCTAGACAGAATCTACTACCACTCAGAGACAAGGAAGGAAGACCATAGAAAGGCTTTTCTGGGGACACTCTGACACTTGGTATTCCCAATAGGATGCCTGTTAGCAGGAAGCATCACAATGTCCCTGTCCTTGTGCCTTACCCCACTGTCCCATTTTCCAGACAGGCACCACTGTGGCCCTCTCATTTCTTCACTCACCACTGTGGCCCTCTTGTTTCCTCACTCAGTGCCATCCAAGTGCTAGCTCCCCTGGAACTTTTTCTGGCCCCACTGTCCAAGGACCCCAACAGGTCACTACCCCCACCTTATGATCTCCTGCTATGCCACTAGCCACCCGACCTCTGTGCCCACCACATGCTGGACCCTTACTGTCACTTCATGTAACCCTCGTCACCACTCTACAAAGGACATAGCAGCATGACTTTCCAGACGAGCAAGTAAAGCTCAGAGACATTAAGGAACTTGTGGAAGCCACACAGGACCAACGCCAGTAAAGTTGCATATCTTCTGAAGAAGTCTGTACTTTCCCTGTGGCACTCAGCTGCCTCCTGGGCTAAGAACCACTGAAAAGTGGTAGTAACCTAACTGACATCCAGGCTCAGAGATGAATCTGTCAGTGTGGGGAAATGGGCAGCAAGCAGAACAGGAAGAACGGAGGAAGGCCAGGAACTGTGCTCGTGGAGCTGAGGCTCTGGATGCACACTGGAAAGCACGCAGAGCCAGCACTCAGAGCTTTACGCACACTGCACACATTCCTGCTGAAATCTTATAATAACCCTGCTCTATTTTTATTATCACCACTTTTCAGATGAGGAAACTGAGGGCCAAAAAGTTAAGCAGTTAGCTCAGGGCACAGCTGGGAAGAGGCCGGCTCATGATCTGCGCCTCATTTAGTCATCCATAAATAACCTTGGCTGGGTGTGCACTCCAGCACGGAGTGCCAAAAATGTCCACTTCTTTTGGGCTCTTCAGTGGCCCAGCCTCAAAAATTCTGCCAGAAACAAGCTGGTGGGCAACAACTGACCATGAGAACTGGACCCACTCCACAGCCCTGGAGAATGGGACAGCCCTCAAACCTGTCAGCTCTGACCCACCACAGAAGCAGAGGACCTAGTCTACAAAGCAGGTCTTGAGGTGCCTTCTTGGACCAAATAGGGCACACAACCAAAGCACTCCTGTTGTGACAAAAGCGGCGTCTGAAACAGAAACAGCCAACAGATGTCTCCTAGGACAGTGGTCAAAAGCAGCCCTATAGGGTAGGGCCCAAGGTCTGAGCAGTCAGGCACCTGTGCACCTGCCCACCACACAGTAAGGCCAAGCTGCCTCCAGGTCCACACTGAGGACCTAGAGCAGCTAAGAGAGGGCACGGAGCACTTATCTCTGGATAACCCCAGGATTCAGGACTGACCGTGCACCTGCTTGGCATCCAGTGATTCCCAAGCTGGAGTTGTGGGGCAGAGAGAGGTAAGAGCCCCACACTTGGGTCAGTATATCAAATACCCTGATGCAGTGAGCACATAAAGCATACTTCTTCTGTGATACTAACCCCATAGAATACCAGGCTGCCAACTTCCCCAGGCCCTTAGGAAGCCTGTGACTGTGCTGAGCAAGAGCTGTCCACTGACCCATCTCTGTCACTGTGCAAACGTGGTGCTTCCTCCTGCTGTTCTGGCGGGCCCGAGGGGAGAAGAAAAAAGGCTCCCCCTTCATCCAGGCATGTGCCAGCCATCTCCTGGGAGCACGGAGCTCCGGGATCAAGAAGCCCAGGTCCGGAGTCTCTCGGATGCTACGGAGGCAGGGCCGCGCCCAGGCAATAGCTAGCCTCCCTGCTCCGGCCAGGCTCAGGGAAGGCTCCAAAGGCTGGGTCCTCTAGCCGCGGACGGCCCACCCGCCTTGGGCCACATCCCAGCTCCGGCTCCCTCCTGGCACAGCCAAGGGCCAAGAGCGGTCTCGCACGCCGCACCGCCCTCTGGTGGCCACCATGAGCTAGTCGATCTTGGCATGAGAAAAGGAGAGGCTTTAAGATTTGTTTACTGAGACAGCGACGTGATGTGCAGGGAACACAGCAGAGACACCCTGAGTGCACGGAGACGCCTCCAGATGCACACGCACAGCCCAGCGCACTGGGACTAGAACTCCAGATCTAACCTGACACTCTCTTCCCTCCCTTGCAGCGGAAGCTGAGGGCTTTTTTCCTGCCTTTCAGGCCTTGGCCTCAGAGCAACACTAAAGAGTAGGGAGACAGGTCCGGGATTCCAGCCAGGCCGGGAGGCAGGGCACAGTGTCCTGAGGAGCCTGGGCCTGGGAGCTCCTGGGTGACTGGGCCACATCAATTTGCCTCTCTTAAGCCTCAGCATCTACCTCTAAAATGACCTGGCCCAAATGATTCCAGGCCCCCAGTTTATGGCTCAAAGTCTTGATCTTCCTAACTCAAAAATCCTACTGGTCACCCACAAGTGGGAATAACCAACAAGGCACCCACTCATTCACAAAGCTCATCAATTCTTTCATCCTGCTTATCCATCGGTGATGACACCCTGTGAGGGAGCCACACTGGACAGGTACATGACACCCACTCTCAGGAGTGGAAACTGAGCCTCAGAGAGGTTATAAGGCACAGCCAGGAAGCAGCAGCCACGGGAACTGCACACAGAGGGCCTGCAGTCTTATCTTCCAGACATTCCAGCTCCTGGAAGTACAGCTGTAGCAACCCCCTTGCCCAGAGCCCCTTCCTATGGGGATACAAATGAGCTACAGGAGCAAGGAGGGCGGAGAGCTAGGGCAAGAGTGAAGGATGGGCATAGAGGCTGCTTATTCTGCCAGCGGCAGGGAAGACCTGGAAATCACCCTTCAGAGAAGATGCTCTGAGCATCAGCTTCCAACACCACTGGCCCAGCATGATGGATGGTCTGCTTGCATCCCAGAGACAGCCTGATATCCCAACACCTTAGCTGGGAGAAGCCATGGGCAGTAAGGAGCATTGCCCTGCTGGCTGTGCCTCTGCCCAGAGTACAGCTGGCTGGGACCCAGCCACCAGCTCCCTGAATCCTTGTCAGCTTCAGCTGGCACCTGGCTTATTGTGGGGTGGACCTGACCTAGAGGCCAGGACGCCATAGGCTAGAAAAGGAGGCCTGGGAGAGGGCTTGGCTGAGACAGCGGGAGGGAGGGCTGCCTGTTGGGAACAGGTCCGGAGGAGAAATCCAGGCCTCCTCCACTATCGGAGACCAGTGTGGGACCTGCTGACCAGCACTTCTTGGCCCATGTCAGGCTCATAATTATCCCATTTGTGGTCACTGCCCCCCTCCGGCCTCCCAGCTCTAGCCAGGACAGTTCTGACCCAGGAAATCAAATAACATAAAATAGAAGATCCTCCTAGCCCTCCATGTCAATCCTTTTATTTTATTCTTAATACATCATAATAGCAATATACTCACATATGTGTGTATGCATATGTGTATTTGTGTGAATAAATATGTCTATGTTGGTATGCATAAGAACACAGCTAGAGAGAATGGACAATACAACTTTGTATTTAAATGCCAGAATACTTTAAGATTTACTGGCTATGGGAAAGTAAACAAATCAAGTTCCTTCTCTGGACTAGATTTCCCCACTGTTGAAATGATACCAATGGTAGTACTGAGCCCACAGGCTGGCGTGAGGCCACCTGAGGTGCTGCCCTTAAAGTGCTTGCAGCTGGGCCTGGGATATCTAAGTATTCAGCCAATGCTAGCTGTTATCAGTTCTGTACTCAGTAAATGCTATGATGAGTTACCATGCATTGACAGTCTTCTCTACGCCAGGAACCACACTGGATGCTGACTTTCAACAGATTGGTGTATAAAGTAGTTGTTATGGTACCCGTATCTTAAAGATAAGAAAATTAGGCCCCTGAGGAGCAGCTGGAGAACTGGGTGTGGAAAGACAAAAGCTGCCAGGGTCTCCAGGCCTGACAAATCTGTTTTTTTTTGTTGTTGTTGTTGTTGTTGTTGTTGTTGTTGCTTTTTTGTCTTTTTGAGACAGGGTCTCACTATGCAGTTGAGGCTGGCCTTGAGCTCACTTTTGTAGCCCAGGCTGGTCTCGAACTCACACCAATCCTCCTGCCTCAGCCTCCCGAGTGCTGGGATTACAGGCGTGAGCCACCACGCCCGGCATGACAAATCTGTTTGCAGAAGGAATTGAGAATCTTCCACCCCTCAGAACCTTTTGAGGGAACCAGTTAGTTAAGGGAAGCAGGGGCAGAAGGGAGAAAAGACACGCTCCACATGCTTCTGGGCCTGCTGAGCCCTCAGATTCAGTAGCCCCAAACTTAAATAGCTCAGCAGAAACCCTCATTGTGCTCCTTCTCATTGGCGAGGGCTACAGCTGTGAGGCACCCTGGGGCAGCCCACCTCACAGAGTTGCTACCTTTGGAGACCTTAAACTTGGCAGTATCACCCTGAGGGAGACACAGTTGTGGGGGAGCCTCTGGCTTTGACAAAGTACCTCAAACGGGAGCCAGAGCACAGCAGGAGGCTGCCCCAGCACTGGGAGTGCTCCTGAGAAGACATCTCCATCAGTCTGGGGACATCAAGAGGAACCAACTGCAGTGTCCTCCCTCTCTGAGTCTGTGAGCCCTGCACCTACGGGCAGCAGAGGCTTGGAGGTTGTCCTTCAGGGCTCTAAGGACTCCCTGAACACTGAGCTCTGATTTGGATCTCAGTAGAATTTTACTGCTAGTGACCCAATCCACCAAAAAGTACCTATAATAGCCCTGGACACCGAAGAATGTCCATTTTTCAAAGCTGAGCCAAGTGGGTCTCAGGAATGACAAATGACTTGAGCAGATGCTTAGTTGGCCACCAGCAGATCTAGGTGACTGTCTCCTAGATCTGCCTCCATCCAGGCTACTCTTCACCTAATTGCCAAGACCCTCAGCCACCCTTTGCAATCCCCACAAAGATCCCCTTTGATAGAAAAACAACTTTCTGAATGAAAATTCTCATGCATCCCTTCCCAGTAAGCCACCCGATGTCTGACTGAGAGGCCAGAGCCCAGGGGAGGATGGCGCCACTGGAAGAAGAGCTTCAGACTCCCCCAGAGCCTCTATACCTTTCCTCTGGGGAGCCATAGCAGCTCCACCCCCGAGACTTCAGTCTGGTTCTTTATTTTGCTTAGCTGAATCTGTAGAAGGGACCTAATAAGCTCTGCTGTGTACTTCAGGTAGCTCTTCAAAAACAAACTCAACAAACATTAACTAAGAATCTCATAGAATTGAATGGAGGTATCCACAGAGATGAAGAATTTGCAACACAAGACAAAAGGCAGGGACCTGGAAGATACTAGAAGGCCATCCTTTGAAAGCTGATAAAGAGGGTTTGCAGGAAGGGGTTCTGCAGACCTTTGGAATTCTGATGGGGAGCTGAGATCTCCTCTCTGATTCAGCCTCACCTCATCCCTGCAACCCACTACCCAGGTCACCAAATGTATGTTGGGGTAGCAGCAAAGAAGAGAATCGGGGCCTTCGGGCTCATCTCCCCCATCCCCACCCATCTCCCTCTCAGGCACAGGGCTTTCCAATCACAGGAACAGAGGGCACCATGCTGCTTTGATTACACACGACTCAGCAATAAAAAATTTATCTTGCAACCCCAAAACACTCATATTTATTAAATTATATGCTTAGATATCTTCAATCCATACATTAAATATTAACTACTCCCTTCTCTAGGCAAGAATACTTTGAAATAGAAATGCTTGTGTTTTCTTCTCACATTTCAGCAGCAATCCTTGCTCCAACAAGGGTGAGAATCTGTGCAGGAGACATCTCCTGCCCCCATGCGTAGGGTGCAGAATGTCAGGGGCCCTGTAGGCCAGAGTCCAGCCTCTGAGGGAGAAAGTGCAGGCCCTGGAATGTTCCTAAGTATTACATATTGTCTGAGCAGTTGACTCCAAATTGTGCTGTATATTATAAATCTGGGTAGACTTCATTCTCTAGAGGAGCAAAGAAAAAACAGGGACATGGCCAGTGGGCCCTGGCCAGTGAGGGACAACCTTGTGACCTTCTGGCAGTATAATAAGGGTTGCTATGATCCCAAAGAATGGGCCCTTCAAGTGGCCAGACTGAGCCTTCCAAGGGATATTCCTTGGGCCCTGGAATGGCCAATGTCCAAGTGGAAAGGGACACTCTGCCCCATGGCCTCAATTCATAGTTGAATTCACAGGCTCAGAAAGACTACAGCCCTCTCATACAACTCAAGGGGATAGAAGCACACCAGGATGTACCTCATGTGACCCCCCTCTTTCCCTACTTCTGGTATGCCACTGGCCACCTGAAGACCTCAAGAAGAGGCTGGACATGGAGCCCATGAACACTGGAAGAGCTGCTCAATGCATCATGGAGCAGGGAACTGGAGCCACAGGGGTAATACCACCATTCTGGCAAGGGCAACCCAAAGGAGGATCTTTCCTATCATACAACCCTCAACCTCAGTGAGCCAGGGTACACCAGAGCCATGCAGGACCCCAAGAAGCTTTTCAGATCACCATCTCAGGCCCAACACACCCCTCTTGGTGCCAAAAGCCATCTACCCTCAAAGCCATGGCCAGGCTGGGCTGGTCTTTCCCCAAGTCACCCTGTTCTCAGGGCCCAGGAGCTGCAGGGCTTGTGCCCTGTGTCCAGGGGGTTATTGCGGAGGTTGACCTGCTCAGTTTATAGGGCTAGAGATTATGGATTAAGAGCCCTTCCTCAGTGTACAATCCCAAGACTAGTGAAGTAAAGGGTCCCCAGCTTTCATCCAGAAAGCATGCATTTTCCTGGGCCTATAAGCACTTTCTCTTCTGAATCTCAGCCCCAAGACCCCTCATGTGTATGCCCACTTCACAGGCCTACCCCCAATCCTGGGGCTCTGAGCACCTTGCTGAGGCCCCAGTTGAGCCCCAGATACCCTTAGGGCTGGTTCATATTGTACTGGACCCCAGTTCTCATTGGCAGTTGTTAAGGCTAGTTCTCCCCCTTGATCCTTGCTAAAGGAGAGGTTCAGGAACTATGTGGCACCCAAAGCCCCAAATCACCCTACAGCCAGCTAGAAATTATCTTTGGGAGGAGCAGGGGAAAGCAAAGTACTAGACAGATGCCAAACAGCAGGGACTCTGTGGCAGCACAGAGTAACATCCAGCTTTCAGCATGTTTCCTCAGCCCGGAACCCACAATCCCTGCAAGCCCAGACAGCCAGACCCAACAGGACCTGGCCTAGAGATGTCATCTTCTCCCTTCTGAGTTCTCTAACAACCAAAGTATTCACCATTTCAACCTAACTCTACAGGCCTAGACTAAAGAGGTCTCCCAGACAGCCCACCATCCTGGCCACCACCCACCTGCCTTTGTGACGTCAGAGCCTGACTGGGTGTGGCCATACATGGACTTTTCTAGGCAAGGCTACCTTGTGTCAAGAGCTCTAAAACCAAAAAGATTGGCTTTCCAAGCAGAAAGAAGCTAGGGGGATTGGGAGACTTTGAGTCAGTGACTTTGAGTCAGTGACTCCAGAGGTGAGACCCACACTGCCACTGTGATGTCCTGCAGCTGCTGTCCTTCTCTCCCCAATGGACAAATCCTCAGCCAGCTCTGGATGGACACAGGAACTGCTGTACACACTGCCTTGAGAAGCTGAACCACAGGGACACAGCCTGATCCTGCTAAAAACTCAGGTGCAATCCGTTTAGCACCTGAGGCAGGGATCCTAGATCCTCCTCTGGAATAGGAGTTGGAGTGGGGAGGCCCCATCATTTTCCTTCCCAAGATCTGTCCAAGCTGTACCCCAGCACAGACACCAGCACAGAGCTTCAGGCTAATGGGTGCTGCCCCCCACACCACACCCTATATCTCTGGAAACCATGAATCTATAGAACACCTCTCCTCTTAGGCCAGGCCATCAGGGGTGGGGACTGTGTACTAGACACATCAGCATCCTAACCCAGGCTCCACTCTTGGGGCTGTGTGCCTGAGGGGATTGCCAAAGCCTTGGCCCCTCCAATTCCTTGGGCTAACACAGGGATCAGATCATGCTATCCACCAGGACACAATTCCTCTCTGCTCTCCAGGCTCTCTGCCTCTGGATTAGAAGACTGAGATCTTCCCTGAGTTCAGTCAATATCAGCCACAGATATAACAGGACACTGGGGAGTGGATGGGTCAGGAAGAGTCATCTGATCCATGACCTCTGCAGGCTCTTCCCCACCTGCCACTCCCACAGCACTTGTGGGAACCTGGTTCCCTTGCTCTTTCTCACTGGGGTTGATTTAGGGCAGAGTCCTGATGACCTGCCAGAGCCCAAGTCCTGAACAAGTGTGGGAACATGGACAGAGGGGCTCCCAACTTGCTCCCTCCTTCCTATCCTGCCAGATCCCCTCCTGGGATCCTCTGGTGCCCTAGACAACAAGCAGCCACCCAAGTCCCCTCTCCTTCCAGCAGCCTGGAAAGATGGGTCCAACTGGCTCCCTCAAGCTACTTCCTTGAGCCTTCTGTGTGGCTATAAAGAGCCTACGAGGAGACTGTGACCCTCCCTGCCTCCCACTGGCTTTCAATAGGCACACAAGTCCCTGGAGCAGACAACAAGCTGGATGCAACCCACAGGCTTCCAGGGACTCTTAGTAGGCACTTGGAGAACCTTCACTGCAGCCCCCAGCCTACCCAACTCCCTGGACATCCTTAGTTCCAACTCAGGAGGACCACAGTTGGCCACTAAGCCTGGCTCCCTCTGCTCCCTCCCCCCCCACACACACAGCTCCCCACAGGATGCACTTCCAAGTCAGGAGTTTCCGTGACAATCTCCTCCCTACATCCTTGTGAAGCTAGAAGCTGTAGCCTGCAGGGAGGGTTGTCACCAATGGAGTCATCCTGTTATTTCTGCCCCGTGCCTTCCTCCTCTGAACCAGCAGTTTGTCTTATCATTCCTGGCCAGGTTAAAGGTGGTGAGGTGTGGACAGCACAGCGGAGATATAGGTCAAGCTTGTCTCCTGAGCCAGGAGTCAGGGACATCTCCTGGCTGTCCATTTCCCTCAAACTGTCAGCTGCAAGAACACAAGCAGTCTCCATTAAGCCAGGAGGGCTAGTGGGCTCTCCAGAAGGCAGGACAGTAATTCCTCCAGGCTTCACAGCCTCATCCCACCCAGCTCAAGCAAAGGGAGGGCTGAGGCTGGGCAAGCAGTGCAATGGTACCTTCAGCCTCCTGCCTGTGAGGTGCCTTCCTCAGACTCTGGCCAGCATGCCAAGGTAAACCTTTCTCAGCAACCTGCCCACTCCTGGGGGTTCCCCAGAGACAAGAGCCTTGCAGGAAAACAAGGAGAGGGATCCTCTGAGCATGCTAGAGCCATCCACCCCTTCTCCATGGGGACAGGATGGGAGGGGGTCACCTGGTCACTGAGGGGTCATAGAAAGGACGGGCAGGTTCTCCTGAGCTCTTGCCCTCTTCTCCCCACCCTCAGTCCTACAGAAGAAAAATAATATAAAGAAAAGAGCAGGCCACTACAGGTCGCACTCAGACAGGGCAGAACGAGGCAAATGCCAGCCAGAGTTCAGTTTTCCAAATACATAGATCTTCAGGATCACAGGCGTCCCTTCCCCAAACGCATGCCTTCTCTTCTCCCTTCACCATCCAGGCTCCGGCTGGGAATTATCCTGAACAGTTATCAGCGCCCTAGCAAAGAAGGGATCTATAGGCCCCCAGATGCAGCAAGAAGGGGGGAGGTCTCAGAAATGCCCGATATGGGCTGGAGAGGGCGGGCAGGCGACAGGGAATGGGAAGAGGCAGGCGTCCATGACGGCCTGGACACGTCCAAAGTCTCCCCGAGAGCAGCCAGCTCCCAACTTGTTTACTTGACAGAGTGTTTTGCAGTCTCCAAAAGGAAACAGTGAAGCATCAAGGCTGGGTCCCGCAGTCCCTATCTGTCACCTTCCCTCTCAGCTAAGCGCTGCCTCCGCCGCTTCTGCCAGGGAATCCAGCCTGGTCTACTTTATTCCACTTGAGCGTGGCCAAACTGTTGCTATTTTGTGGGGGCAAAGAACCCCATTCGCTCTATCAAAAGGAGTCGGTAGCTGATGGGGCGACGGCAGCAGCTGGGCCCCGAGTGCCCTGGGCCGACTAGGGTCCTCTCCCCAGAGAGGCACCCGCCAGCATCCTCCGAATCAGACTCGGAGGGCCAGCGGCGTCACCTGGGCTCCGCATCCCGGAGCGCCTCCCGAGCCCGAGCGAGCCTTGCGCGCGCCAGGCGGACGATGGGCAACGGCGAGCCGGGGCGAGCTAGGGAGGACCAGGGCCGGCTCCGGGCCACGAGTGGGCGAGAGGGGCACGCGGAGCAGCGAAGGGAGGAGGATGAGGAGCGGCCGCCCCCGACTTACATGGAAGTGATATTCCTTGAGATGTCCGTGATATTGACGCTGGCGTTCCCGTTGCTGTTCCCTGAATCCTGTCCTTCCAAGAGGGGAAAGAGGTTCCCATCGTCCGGCCGCCGGCAATTGATCTCAGTCTTGCTGCAGACACAATTTGCCGGGCAAGCCAGCACGGAGCCCACATAGTCCAGCCAGACGCTTCCCAGCAAGAAAATCCGCCAGAAACTACACTTGGCTGGGCAAAGAGAGACATCCATCTCCGATCGCTGCTTCTAAAAAAGAGGAGGAGGAGAGGAGAGGGGGGTGGGGTGGGGGGAGTGGGGAGAGCAGG
>PVJA010026304.1:0-21441 GCA_004027025.1 Myocastor coypus | reverse complement strand
TTCCAGTATTCACCTTAAAAAGGAAATAATTTTAATATATATTATGTTTTAAAAATTAAAGAATGTAAAAAGAAACAAAAATAATTATGAAGGCTAGATTCAAGATTTTTGTTCTGAAAAAGGGACTGTACATAATTTAAGATAAGAAAAGTTTACATAGTGAATTTTGCTTTTTTCTTTTCTTACCAAAAAGTTTCTTTTTTATTTTTAATTATACCATGTACAAATGTTATTATTTATGCATTTAAACTTAGATGAAATAAAGGGAAAACTTTATATATGCATCAATTATCAGTGCTTGACATAGGAAAAATTAACATTAATTTATATGTGTTTTATTTTTAACAAAAAAAGAAATTCACTAATTTGGAATTTGTGTGTGAAGCCTAAGTAAGCTAAATGCTAGTTCGGGCCTTTTGAGTGAGTCAGTATTTTGGAGTCGTATTTATTTCAACTGTACTATATGTTGAGCAAAACTGCCATATCTCCAGAGAATGGTAAAAGTTAAAAGACACAACTGTGTCCCTTCCTGTGTAAGTTAATAATGCTTGCTTTTCCTTTTAAATGATTTAAGTTGCTCAGTTCTGGAATAATTTACCTAACTCACATTTATAGAAGAAACTTCAAAGTTGTAAAATTGTCCAACAATTTGGTTCACTGTGAGTCTATGAATATTTTTCTTATAAAACCACATAACATTATAAGGAAGAACGAAAAAATAATTCATCATTTCATCTAAATAGGTAGAAAGCCATGTCAAATTAGTCTGACACTTGATTCCAAACTTCAGGAAAACATATTACTCTTTGGTCAGCCTCAGACCTTTAGAATGCCATGTAGATTTGCGACCAACATTTATATGACTCAGTGTATTCACTTACCTAGAACCCCAAGTAGATCTTCTTTTTCCAAGAAGACAATCTTAGTAGGAATGCACTAACAACAACTACTTAGGAACTGCACTTTACTGTACCAAAGAAACAAAGCATTCCCACCTTACCCTTATGCATTTAATAACTTCGATAAAAGTGAATAGACTTATTCATCCCCACATTCATATTGTTACATTTTTCTCTCTTAGAGAAAACATTTGTGTTTCTACAAAAGACAAAATTTTGATGGCATGCGGCACACTGAAGTGGGAGCAGAGGTTTCAGTATACAACCGAAAATACATGTGCATATATCCTGGCCAGAGTACTTTTCAAGTTATCCTTAATAATTAAGCATTGTTTATGTCATGAGGAATATTGCTTCCCATCACGTTAACAGTTTTGTGAGCACTATTTGAGGAAACATTATTTTCTTGGGAAACATACTTACTGTAAAAAAAAAAAAATGTAACATTACAAGCACATAGAAAAAATCAGTCAGAAATTAAGATTTATTCTCAAAAATTACTTAAACTTCAGCATCAATGTGTTGCTTTGAAAAGCCTGCAAAATAACCTTCACACGTTAATTAGAGTAAAGAGGTCAGTGTAGGCATTGATTGCTTACAGATGTTGCAGTGATGGCTCGTAGACAAGGCGACATCTTCATTTGTCTCTGGTCTGTCTGGTCCAGGAGAAAGAAAATTGGTATTAAAAATTCTGTATGTCCTACTTGACTCACATGTGAATCTCAGGACATTTCTAATCTGTATCTTAGTGAGTTTAATTCTTAACAGAAAAGTTATGATTATATTAATTAATCAGCACTTTAAGAACTTTTTTAAGAATCAGAATTCTAATCAGTTTTTCTAGGACTTTTCTGAGGGAAACCATTGACTTTGATTCTAAAGTTGTTTATAATGGCCAACGCTCTGATTCTAATGTGTTAATGAATCTATGGAGAGGAAAGTTATGGGTCAAAAACATCACAGTTACACACGTTATAACACACCTCCCACCTGCCTAAGACGCTGCTGCTTTATTTCTATGTGTTAAAAAAAAGAACAACACATAGCATTTTTCGAAGCCTGTGAGGGGCCCAGCGGGATGGCTCAGTGGTCTAAAGCGCTTGCTTGGGAAAGCTTGGGCGACTTCAGGGACCAGGGTTCGATCCCCGGCACCACATGCTGCGCCAGCCCTGCCCTCGGGGTGGGATGAGCCGGCCATAAAAATGAGTGAATAAACAAAGGTTCTGAAACAAGAAAAAAATAAATAAATAAAATAAAAATTAAAAAAAAAAATCAAAGCCTATGAAATTCATACTGTTATTCCCATTACATGCCACAGATCCTGCAATTAAGGCATGTCTGGAATGCTCTTCTGAGGTCACATAGCAAATAAGCAGTAGGGACTCAAGCTCAGCCACTCGCAGCTAGTCTATTATTTGTACAGTTCACTCAGTTCTGCTTTCGTGATGGTGCCAGCTATGGTGTGGAACATGACAAATTATGAAGAGACCACTTGACAAGCAGCTCGAGAGTCCTAGTGGAGCACTTGGAGGGGTGATGTGACACTTGTCTGCTGTGTTTGAGACATTACTATCAACACCCAAGATGTCAAAAAGAAACAGATACTGTGGAGGAATGGATGCATGGATGTATGCATGGATGGATGCATGCGTGGATGCATGGATGGATGCATGCATGGATTCGTGGTTGGATGGATGGATACATGGGTGGATATGCGGGCAGATGGACGGATGCATGCGTGGATGCATAGTTGGAGAGAGGGGCAGGCAGACAGAGGAACAGAGGCATGGACCGACGAGTGGATTGAGTTGATACTCCTAGACTGTCAAGATATAACTTCACTGAAGTGTTTCATTTGGGTAAAAGAGGCTGGAAATAAAATGAAAAATGAATGCTAAAAACTACCCATTTATTTTCCCCTTTCTTTTCTTTGAAAGTTGACATATTGCATATTGTCCTCACAATCGTTCTACAGAATACAGTGTGTGGGCATGACCCATCTCCCTATTGATGTTGCTTAGGGAAAAAAAAAAAAAAGGAAAAGAATATACTTCTCTTTGGACAAAGAGGAAACAGATACATACACAGTCAAAGGTTCTGCAACTGCAGTGGGCCACCAGTGAAGCTTGTGATGTTGGAGGCTATTGAATCTAAGCCTCCTAAAGCTCATCTCACCAATATAGCTCTGCGTTTCATGCATTGTAATTAAGCATTTTTTTTCTTGCTGGGTGGTCAAGGGCAAGTTCAAGTAAGACCTGCATAACAAAACATTGTTTTTTTCTATATATTCCAGGGTCAAATCCCCTCAGGATTAAGTTTGGGACCATAGACAGTACTTTGTAGAACTGTTGTTAATGTCAGCCTTCGGGGCGAGTCATGGCCCTTGCTTGGCCATTTTTCTTTCTGTGAAAGACTGAGAGAATGATTTTCTCTGGGTGACTCTCCTTAGAAGCACCACAGTTCATTCATTCCCTTCCTCTGAGGTCCCATAATCTCCTTGACCAGGAAATTTGGGATATCTCTGAGTTATAGGATATTACAGCACAAGTCCTCTTATATCCTGGGTCTTTACTGACCTTGAAGGGCTAGGGCCAAAATATTGGCTATCCTTATACTCCTTCTTTTTCTCCAATTTTTGGTCTGTAAACTTACATTCTTAACCCTCCAGCAGAAAAGCTTTGTGATACTATTACTCTATAACATAGGTACTTGAGCTTATCATCACTGGCTTTCTGAGTATCAAATATCTTTGACTTAGCTTGGAAATGATATTTTCTGACCATCATTGATATTCTAATAACTTTCCATACAATGTGATATAAGCAATTACACAATTTTGACACGGATATTTGGAAATTCAAGGAAATACATAATTGTAGCCTGTCAAGAATATGGTTTTTGGCCCAGTCTCTTATTTTCAAGTACTACTCTTGAGAGAATGACAGAAACTTGAGAGAATGACCAGCTATATTTCATCCACAATATTTGTTCATTTAAAAAAATTATTGAATGCTTAATGCCTACAAAGACCTTTTGAAAAACTAGTGTGTGGTCCTAGAGACACAAAGTCTTAATATAAGTTATGTGGTCCAGATATGTGGATACATATTAGGAGATCAACTATTGTAAAGATATCAAGCAAATACTCCTCTAACATGCAGCAGAGGTTACACGATCCAGATAGACATGCTGACTTCTAACAGGGAAGGATGGATGGCAAGAAGGCATTATTAATAAAACATTCTCTATTCTAAACCATCATTTTCCTTTTTCTGCTTCTTGAACAAAGGTAGAACAAGGGCTGCAGACATAGGTCAGCTGTCTAAGCACATGCTTAGGCAAATGCAAGGAGTATGATTCGGTCCCAGGGACCTCATGTCATGCAAAGGCATGACCAGTTCTCCGTATGCTTACGGTTACGTGGCGTAATAACTACCCTCCATGTTACATGCATCAGTGACTAACATAATGCTGATGCCTGGGATTAGGAATGATGCGTGCTTCGTAGCCTCTCCAAGCCATAATGACGGGGAACCAGCTTGGGGTGCTAAAGTCAGGAGGCAGAAGCTGCACAGCAGTTGGGCAGCCAGCTCGCCGATAGGGACCCAAAGGTGCCATGAGCGCTACCGCACAGGCACCACTGTAGTAAGCGACTGCGATTTCAGGGTTGATTGTATTTTGTCCCACTCATGCAAGTGATTAGACTCATATCTTTTGGAAAATTAGACTTAAACAGGGAGGGAAAAAGAAGAAAAAGAAAAAGAACGGAGGAAACATGTAGCAGGAGCCTGGGCTTCATTTTCTAACAAGGATTTGCATGTCTTTGAGTCACTATGGGAGCTCAAGTGGTCATGCCTGTCACTAGGAAAGCTTTGGTAGTAAAGATCTCTTTCACCTTCTACCTCATGACTTGATGATTTCATGTGATGGAGGCATTTGTATCTGATTTTCATGAATAAAAGTTTGGAATAAAAGGGAGGTAAACAAGAGTTTTTCTTTGGTAGGCCTTGGTTTTGTTTCAGAAACATGTTCACTATTTTTTATTATTTTATTTTATTTTATTTTATTTTATTTTATTTTACTTTTTATGTATTTAGGACACTGTTTTCAGGGTCTACATGGTCTCACTGTGTAGACTGGACTCAATGATCCTCCTGTTTTCAGCCTCCCAAGTGCTGGAATTACAGGTGCATGCTACCATATCCGGTCTCAATTGTCATTTTTGTGCACCCCGGGGGTGGGGCATGGCAGGCCTAGAATCAAACTCACTGTCCCCTGTGTCTGCTGAGCAGATGCTTCAATCAGCTGAGCTATCTAGCCTGCCCTTGAAGTGAATATTTTTTAAATGTATCTAAATGTTTCCTCAGTTTGAATGAAAAATACTAAATTACTGCCAATCACACTATTTGTTAATAGCATATAATCATTTATTAGAAATATATAGTAGCTTGTTGTTATCCTCTAGCCAAACTTCATTATGGTATTATATATAATCTAAATTTTAATAAGTAGTTGTATTTATTAACCTTTATTTTTTTCGGGTACCGGGGGTTGAACTCAGAACCCTGCATTTGGCAGGCAGACACTTCTTCTATTGAACTATCCCTTGTATTTATTAACTTTTGTTTAAAAAATGGACAGAGTTTTATAACTGAAACTGAGTCACCAAAATGTTTTCCATGTTTTCACCAAAATTATCTGTTCAGGTCCTCTCGTTATCTATTTCACAAGAATGATGCAAACAGTAAAAGTCGAATAAAGTGCATTTTTATAAATGAATTCATTAAATGATTTTCTTCTCTGAGAAAAGTTCTTTTTTATGAAAACTCGCAATTTGTCTAGCCATAAAAAAGTCATGATAGTCTGTCTTTTCTTAGAAAAGCTATGATGGTAATAACCAGCGGGTCACCACGTTGGGTGACAGCATACGCTGTGATCAAGAAAACGACATGAAAGTAAAACTCTGCAGAGCTTTAATATCTGTCCAGCTGAGGCCAACAGTCACCCTAAAAGAAAAACAAGAGGTCCGCTTACACTTCTACACGAAATGTCTCCAGACCGTATCTATGAAGAAATCCATTCAGTGCATTTTTTAGAAGCTGTCCTCATCATGAGATGTGTGTTGCCAGATATTTCCTATGTAGCCTTGAAACAAATCTGCTCCTTTTCAGAGGCACCAATGTCAGCCAGAAATTTCCATCAAACCTAGACATGAGCACCTGCTATGTAAATTTTTTTTCAAAGGTTAAAAACTAGAAGGGAAATATTTTGTTCATTACTTAGAACTGTCAGTATTATTGCCAAAACACTTATTTTTTTTTTTTATTTTCCATTTGACCCTAAGTAATAAACAGTAGAAATCACCTCTCTGTGTCCTCACATGGGTCTTTGCAATCCACATTTAAAGATTTTTCTCTCTAGCTCTTCAAGTTGGGAAATAATGAACAGATGATGAGATAAGGCCCAGCAGGGCTTCTCCTCCCTGAGATAGGCATCTGCCTCCTCTCACCCGGGGCTGACTTTCCCCTGCGGCAGAGCTGGAGGCTGCATGGCTGCTGCTTCTAGTTTTGCAGGAGGTGAGGTGCTCTGATTGCTGTGTCCTTCTTCCAGAAAACTGGGCATAGGAGAAGAAATTGCACTACTTTTACTTTCTGTCCCCAGTGCACAAGCTCTAGAATAGACTGATACCCCTGCATGGATTGTGTATGTGTTTCCAGGCAGATATGATGAGCCTCTCACAAAGCCAACTTGAGAGCAAAATGAAAGACAGGTGACGTGACGTTAGGAGGTGGATCTTTGGCAAAGCAGAAGGGGAAGAGGACGTGGGGCGAGGGGAGAAGAATCTCAGCAAAAGCGAGAAGAATTAGGAAGTATTACGCGTATTGCCAACACCCCGTGATGGACGCAATCATAATGCACTGTACTTGTGCACCAGTTAAAGTTTAGGAAACAAACAAACACAGAGATCAGCTATGAGCCACGTAGGCTGCAGAAGCATAAAGCGTCTGCTCTCCTGTAAGAAAGTTTCTTACCTAGCACTCGTGGTGAGAACAGAGGCAGAGTGTGTTTCATGTACACTACATGATCTGTCAGTGTAATAGGAAGAAGAGCAAAGCACAGTATTTACAAAAACACAATGCCTCATGTGGAGGCCAGATTGGCTTTAGCGCAGCACATCCAAAGATCACCTTAAACATCAATGTTGCTAGGTCTAATTGTTGAGTGAGAAATTTAAGAAAAGGTATTTGAAACAGTATGTTTTATTAGGCATTTTATTTTGTTAGCACCTTCTTAGTGGTATTCTACATTCCTTTTCTATGCCAATGGAATATGAAAGTCCTGAACAGGATTATGTCAACAGGGATCGATTTCAAAATACATGAATATCATCCCTCCACCACATTTCCTCTACACATGAAAGCGGTTCACACACTGCTTTAGCATCAAGTGGGCAGTGTCCAATAAAGCTCTTCGGTTGTTGCTTTGAAGTGTTATAAATCGTGTAGAAAATCACCAGAAATAATGATGCCTAAATACTTTGCAAGTTGCTTTATTAATATTCTGATGTCATTGTCTGTAGGTGGTGGCCAGAGTGACAGGGACACACAGGCAAGCAGA
The DNA here is from genome assembly GCA_004027025.1 of Myocastor coypus. NCBI lineage: Eukaryota > Metazoa > Chordata > Mammalia > Rodentia > Myocastoridae > Myocastor > Myocastor coypus. The sequence goes on along the minus strand of PVJA010026304.1, from coordinate 13,924 downwards.
GAATTAATAAAGATTGGCAGGAGCAAGACAGGTCCTGCAATTGTGAAGAGGAACCGGACAATATGATACGTGTTAGGAACACAGAGGTCAAGCTTCTCGTCCGACCACCGCTTCCAGGCTAGAGAAGTGCAATGGCTTAGTCATTTCCCAAGCAGATAAAGTGTCGCATTTTGTACTTTTTCTCTCCCATCTCTGTATACATCCCACATTTTTTATATAGACTGGCTACATGTCTTTGCCACATGCGCCCCTCATCCTGTCCCCGTGGGCTGGCAGGGGCAACGAGGTACCTGTCCTTTGGCTGAAGGAGGCTAGCACCAGACTTGATACTGAAGGATGCAGATGAGAAGGCATCGGTGTAGGGCAACATTCCCAGAGCGCTTTGGCCCTCTGTGGGTCAATTCTCTTTTGTGAGCACTTAAAATGGCACAAGTCAAAGAACTAGAAATCTTTACTTGACAAAGGTATGAAACATCATTTCAAATAGCTATGGCAGAAATAATGCCTATTCTTTGAAATAAATTTCATACTTATAGGCGTCCGGAGAGATAGCTCCATCGAACAAGTCCCTGCCTGGAAAGTGCAAGGTCGTGAGTTTGAACCTCAGTCCAGCTGAAAACAAAACAAAACAAAACAAAACAAAACAAAAATCCAGCTTTACACGATGCACAGCTTTTAATATGACTACATAAACTGACTATCAAGATAGTTGACATGCTTTTTTGATCCTGAGAAATAAATTGAAATGTTGTAAAATAAAATCCTCACTTCTAATGTTCTGTTTTGAGAAAAGAAACGTACACAAAATATCATAGATTATATTCCTCATTAAGCAAAATATAGTCTCTTCTTTTTATGGAGGCTGTATATAGTGCCTGGAATAAAAATATATTTGCTGATATTTGAGACTGCACCATATGATGTGAAACACCCGCAGAGATGCGAATGTCCTTGCTCATTTTCTGACAGTGTTTATGGCTTTATTTTGGACTCATGCTAGCGACCACAAATTCACAATTGCTAAGTTTGCATACTTCCTGAAGGAGCGAATGGAGGCTTCAGATTGTTGTTGAAACACTTTGGAGATTTTCCATTGTCTCATTAGGAGTGGTCTCTCCGCTCCCAAATAATCAAACCACAGACACAGATGCTCTAAGACAAGATCCTTCTCAGCCTGAGATCTCTGCCCTCCGAGACACCTGGCAATTCCCTCCTTAGATCTCCTCCTCAATCAATAAAAGTGGTTTCTGGCTGACCCATGGCCATTTATTCCATGTGAACTACTGGTCATCCCAGATTCTGCTGTACTGTCATCTTGTCTTTCTGGCTTCTTTCTTTCTTTCCTTCTTTCTTTCTTTCTTTCTTTCTTTCTTTCTTTCTTTCTTTCTTTCTTTCTTTCTTTCTTCCTTTCCCCCCTCTCTCTCTCCCCAGAGAGAAAGATTGTCAGGAAATTGGGGAACTCTACAGACTTCTCCTAATACACTCATACACAACTACTACTCAATTCTGAAAACATTTATTGAAAAGTCCCCAAAAGACAACATTACTTTTCTTCATTACTTTGTACAGAATTTTTACATTTTGATACCCTATTTTTTTTTTTTTTTTTTTTTTTTGCAACTTTCAGAACTGAATGTAATCATACACTACAGTTGAATGTTGAAGTATCTAGAAAATAAAACTTTGGCTTCAGTGGTATATAAACAATTTAGAGGCACAGATTTAATCTAACTCTATATGTAAATTACAAAGCAGATGTAAAGTTAATTTAATGTGTTGAAGGAATTTACCAATGTGATGAATCATGCTCGTGCATAGAAAACAGAGCTCACAGAGAAGCCTGGCTTTCCCCTCCCTGTGCACAGCCTGCCAGGGTGAGACAGCAGCTGCTGAGCTGCCCGGACCTCCAAGCTGTGGACTTGCTATTTCTCACCTCAGTGCTGCGCTTTGCCTGCCTGGAAGGGCAACGCATCGTGCAGCACTCTTCCGGGAACGGTTTCCCTTGGAGAGTGAACAAAGGTACCATCACTGATAAAGTGAACAAATGGTTCCTAAGTGTGCTTCCCAGCCTCGTAACCTCCTGCGATGCACAGGGTTTGTGCTCTTCACAAGGCCAAGAGAGGGTAAGGAGATGGCTCGCTGTCTTCAGTTTGCTTTGGTATCTCCACTTGCTTGATGTCACGAATGTTCAGAAAGGGGACCTCTTCTTGGCTTGGTCGGACCCAGCCTGGTTTTTAGCACTTCTAGTGGCTCTGTCTAGTTTCTTGGAACTTCCACAAGACACGCATTTACTTTCCGAACATTATGTGAAGATCTAAAATGTCATTATAATATCCAAATCATTTTAATATTACTTCAGCAAAAATTACATGTGAGGTAACTTTTGTATTTTAGAAAGATATATTGAATTTGAATGTAAATTAAAGTTCATTGCTAGGTGAAAATTTTCCTGGCCCAAGTCCTCTGAGAAAAAAAAAATATATTGTAGATTTATTTATTTATTCATGTTTATATTGTCCCTTTAGATATAAACATGCCTTGATGAGACACACAGCTCACAGGTGACAGCAATGTCACCTGAAGTCCATGCAGGAATGTATGGTGCCACAGTTCTGAAGTGATAACAATGAGGAAATGATCCAAAGGTAATTTGCTTTCTGGAAGCTCACTTTAAAAGAGACTAAACTTTTACTTAAAGGTACTTAATTAATTCTGAGATTCCTCAGTGAAAGATAGTGGCCTGATAGCTACTCTCATGGTAAGTGAAGGAAGCACATTAGAATAAAACTATTCTTAAAAGGAGACCTAAGGTCATTAAATGTTATACAGTTCTATAACCTTAAACATTATAAAATAAGAGAATGGGGCACATAATCTCTTACAACCCTGCTTATACTTCCTGAAGCTTAGTAATACAGTGCAAATGTTTTGCTTCATAATCTCACAAACCACCACATGCTCCCGAGCTTAAACAACATGTATTTATTATTTCCGGTTGTACGGGTTCAAAATTTCAGTACAGAGTAACTGTTCTTCAAATTAGTAACTCACTGGCCTGAGTAGGTTTTGCCACTAAACAGAAGAGTCTCGTGCAGGACTCAGATTAAATCTTGAAGTCTTTGTCAGCTGAATGTGTTATCTTTTAATCATGCAATTCATTTTTTTAACTTTATTTATTTATATTATGGCTATCTCAGCCTGCCCTGGGATGGGGCTGGCACAACATGCTGTGCCAGGGAGTGAAGGGCAGTCTCTGCGGCAGCCTAAGCTTGCTTAAGCAAGCGCTTTAAAGTGCTGAGTCATCTCGCCGGCCACCAATCATGCAATTTCAAAGTGTAATTCTCTAATGATCACACCTGACCTCACTCAGCAATGATCATTAGACGTGTGTTCCTTTTTACAATGTGCTCCAGGTAGAGCAGAAACGCCACTCTTTCTGTTCCTTCCCTGACGTCGCCTCCTTTGCTCAGCAGATGGAAAAAAAATGCACTACACATATCAAAGTTTCTATCTTCTTAAATATGTTCTTCTACCATACTCTCTTGCTCTACCTTTTCACCCCACAGGCTCATTGATTGATCTTTTTCTTCTAGTCAAAAATATTCCTTACTTTTTGTAATTGTTTCACAGCAACTCAAATATCAAGGTTTGTGTTCATTTTCATAATTACCTCTAAAGTAAGTAGCTCACGCAAGCAAGAGCTTATTTTGGCATAGCAAAAATAAAATATCCACACAGTAGTTACTCACCACTGAAATCACAAGTCTTCATAAAGCAAGTGCCACGCTCCCTCGATGTCTAGCCCTGTGACCACCAGCACTCTGCACGCCCGTTCTCTGAGTCACAGAGCGGAGATGCACTGTAGAGTTTGTAACTCAGCTGTTCACAAAATCCCTAAATCCACAGCTGAGTGTGCAGTGGTGGGAGTGGAGGTGCAGGAAGAGCCAAAGGGCTGCTCAGCAAGCACGGCCGTGGGGAGGCTGTGCTGCGGACACGTGCTTAATTTCAAAATAAACTTGCTTTACCCTATGGGTAAATACCTAGGAAATATAAAATGCACATTGTAGGCTGGAAAAACATAGTACTCTGTTTTGCTTTATTAATCGCCAGAGCTCTAAGGTAATGAGTATCCCTGCATTTACATTTTTTTCAAGTTCAATCAATGTAAAATGAAGGCACCCTCCTTAGAAGGTGCGTGGATGTGAATTACAATTCTCTTATTTTTCGCTACTCTTTGCTAACTCTACTTTGCAATTACCACTATTATTCATGGCAGTCAGGTCTGCAAGACAGTGATTTCTCAGCATTTACTTTTTACCTTCAATTTTACATTAATACTATATATTTTGTAAACCAAACTGAACAGTTGCAGAGTTGAAAGATTTATTGCTTACTTACTTCTCTATATTTTTTAAAATACTAACTCAGACACAAATACATAAACGACACACATACTAGTGGCTTCCACATAACATTTGGTGAATCCATATTGTGTGTTCAAATCAGGTTAAACTGATTTACCTCTTCGGGCATCTGGACTTTTGTTGAACTCAGAGATGTCCCACTAAAATACATCTGCAAGCCTCTTTCTTTTCAATCCTTATCATTTTGTTCTTTTCTTCCCATTTATTTATTGGAGATAAAATCTCACTAAGTCTTTAAGTTACCCTAAGTGGGCTTGAACTTGTGACCCTCCTGATGCAATCTTCCTCAGTGCCCACATTACTGGTGTGTACCACCCAACATGGTTTGAATCTGTCATTATTCATCTCAGGTGATATTTTCTTGACTGAGTCTATAAATTTGGGGGCTTGAATTTTGTAAACTCTTCAAACTTGCCAAGTAAAAGCCTTTTTTGTTGTTGCTGTTTTTGTTTGTTTGTTTTTGTTTTCTTTTTTCTTTGTTTTGTTTTTTCTTCTGTGTTACTGGGGATTGAACTAAGGGCCTTGCACTTGCCAGGCAAGTGCTTACTCTTCTGAGCTAACTCCCTGTCCCCCATCTAGGTATAGGTAAATGTCTTCTGTCTGATGGACAGTTGCTAAGAATTTTTCTCAATTCATTAGTTTTTTTTTTTTTCTTGTTTTGTTTTGTTTTTGTTTTGTTTTGTTTTGTTTTCTGCTCTGTTGGTAATTCTTTTAATGTGGAGAAACTTTTCAAAAGGATGAGATCCTTGTTATAGATTCTCTGAAGGACCCCCTGAGCAGTTTGGTTTCTGCTCACTCACTCTATCCTTATATCTTCAAGATTTCAACCTACTATCTCCTCCATTAAATTGATCATTTAGGTTGTAATATTAAAACTTTTCACCAGTTTTGACTTTAGTTTAGCGCATGGAGATAGATATGGGTGTAATTTTAGTCTTTGACTTGTGGAAAGCTAGTTTTTCCAGGAGCCAGAAAGAGCAGCTATCATCAAAAGTCAGCCAATAGCAAATGCTGGAGGAGTTGGCAGGAAAAAAATACTTAAAATTCTCCGTTGTTGTTGGGAGTGCAGACTGATACAACCACTATGGAAATCAGTATGAAGATTCCTCCTAAAACTGTGATTAGAAGTCTTATTCAACTTAGATATTTCCTTCCTGGGTATTTTTTTCTCAAAGAACTGAAAACATCATACCCCAGCAACATATTCGCACCCATGTTTATAGCAGCACAAGTTGCCGCAGCTAAATCTTGGAAATAACCCAAACGTGCATCAACCAAGGAGTGGATATAAAGCATACGATATTTTTATCCAATGGAATATTACTCAAATATAAAAGAAGATAAATGGAGTCTTTTAAACATAAATGGATGCAACTTGCAATCATAAGTCACATATGGTGGTGTAAACAGCATATTGTCTCACCAGTGTAAGAACCTAAAGGAGTAAATAAAATCCGAAAGGTACACTAGATAATGTGAAAGGGAAAGAATATGTTCGAAAGAAAGACACAACTGGGAAGACGAGAAGCACAAAGAAATAAAGAAGGAGGGAGAAGGCTATGCAGGTTGGGCCATATACTATCGCTTTCTGCTGGTCTATTGAAGGAAGCAGTGAACGTTTAAATTTTCCCTTCTCTTTTTCAACTTCTAAAAGCAATTTTTTAACGTAGTGTAGAAATGATCTCTGAGGGATCGACGATGTATAGCATGCCTAAGGAGAGTTACCGAGAGAGAAAAGATTCTCTCAGGCTTTTAAAGAGAGCAAACTGGTCAAGCAATGGCCATGACTCATCCAGATGGCTGACACTGAGAAAAGTTGGACAAAATGATGTACATGGCTTCAGGGTAAATCCTGAGGGTATTTGAGTAACCTTGTCAGATACAAAAGATATATATTTGGTTATATAGGACTTGCTTCAATTTGGCCTTACCCATCTAGCAGAGAAGTTTAACCATGAGGCATAAAAAGAAAAGCCAGATTAGTATGCTAAGGTGTAAAAGGCTCACATCAACAACTTCTCACATTGCCTGTTCTACTGATAACGCACAACTATTATGGAATGTTGGACTATACATGCATACTATACATACTTTCTTTTAGTTCAATGAGAAGAAATATTTGTACCAATGGCGGTTAGAAAAGTTATTATGTTGGCATCTTGTACTCTGAACAACTACTATGAAGACAATAACATGCATTGCATTAATTAGTGTGGCTGTCCTACTAACATGATTTGAAATTGCCTTATTGTTATTTCTTATTGAAAGTAATAAAAAGAAAATATTACCACTGCCTAAAAAAAAATTGTAAAGTAAAAAAGAAATAAAAATAAATTAAATGAAAAACCAACTTTTTACACTTATTTCTGGTCATCTGAACAACTAATTTTAAGACAAGAATATGCAATATAACAACCATTATTGGGTTCAAATTATTTTGTTTAGTGACATTCTGAAGCATTTTTAATATTTTTACTATTTTTCTCCTACAAACTAAGAGGTCATTATTTTAAGGGAATTTTTACTATGTTCAAAGCAAATGTTTTTGTTTTTTATTTCTTTCAACTTAAACTTACTAATCCATATATGGCATGATTTTACAAGATAATTGATTAATACTCCTTAAGTTTTATTTGGAATTCCTCTTTAAAACGATGTTAATAAAATAAATAAGGGCTGAATTTTTCATTTGTCCAACTAGAACAATATTTATGAATTATACATACAGAAGGCTTCAAAAAGCACCATATGTTTTGCAGAAATAATATGTCACTTAGATGGGTAGAAAGGACAGTGAGGTTTCTTTTGCTATTTGAATTGTTTGAGGCAACACACCTATTATTTATTACAACATGCACATTTTAAAAATTAATGTCTACTTTTGAGTTTCATGTCTCCATTTTCTAGTGTAAAATCATAGACACAATATTTATAGGAGAAGAAACACAGGAGAGGAAAAGGCAGCAAAGAACAGTGCTTAAAAATAGTCTTCCTTTCAAAAAAACCTAACAAACAAAAAATAAAACGACAACAGGAAGTAAAAGAGATGCAGAATATACATGCATAGTTATTATCCATATCTTTTATGCAAATTTTTTTCTTAGCTTTAAGCTACATGTATTGAAAAATATTCTTTATTGCAATTATAGAAAGTTGATTTATTTTAAAAGTAAGCATGTCTAGGGCCAGCAAGGTAGCTCACAGGACTAAGTGACTGCTTAGGCAAGCATAGATACCACAGTTTGGTCCCATCCCTGGGGTGCACTGAGTCAGTGACAAAGTCCAGGAATGGTGGCATAATCCTATTAAACCAGTTCTGGGCCAGCTGAATACAAGAGGATCACTACGAGTGCAAGCTACGCAGTGAGACCTTGTACCAAATACATAAAAAGAAATGCTAATAATAATTAATAAATAAAAATAGGCATTTTTAACAAAATAATAAAGTTACTGTTTTGCTCCCTTCTAACATATAAAAAACGTGTAGGAAAGCTAAATGACCTCAACTGTAGGACATAGACTATCTCAAACATCATTTGAGACAAACTTATGAATCTGATCTTTAAGGCACCCTTTAACCACTGTATCAACTAATTGAACATTAAGCAGCTTTGTAAAGTGAAAACTTAGACAAGTTTAAATTTATTAACAGAACCTAACAGATGGAAATTAGTTTTATTTTAAGATGCATTATTATTATATAAAATACTTCATTTTCCCGAATTTGCTGAAATTTGAAAACATAAAGCATCCAATTTCCTGAAAATATCAAACGTTAACTAGAACACTCTTGAGAAAAATGTACAATCTGAAGGACTAGAAATTCATCAGAATCCCTGTGGCTCACTGCGACGGGTGACCTGGAACAGAGGCGGATGCCAAATGAAGCTTTCAGGACTTTTTCTCCAGCCTATTGTATTGTATTGTCTAGTTGACCAAGTTTTATTCCAACAGCCAAGGGCCTCTAATTGAAAGATGTTCTCAGCTCACCATTCTAGCCTCCGGGTTAATTCAGTTTGTTACGAATGTGTGCAGAGCTGTCCTACTCATAATCCTTTACATTCGGAACTTTTATTTACGATGTGAAGGAGCACCCGAAGTAACAAGGCTAACACACAAATTCAACACCAGTGCTCGGGAGGAATAGCGTTGTCAGGCACTAGAACTCGCACTTGCAAAATAGTCATCAAAATGCCAATTGTTCGATCCAATAAACAACAAGCAGAGACAGGAAAATTATTCATAGGAGAAGCAAGTCTGATGAAAGTCTATTTACAGAATGGAACAATAAAGAATCTGCAACAGGCCTTTACACAAAGTTCTCAGGAGATTAGCATATTCTGTCGGTCACAGCAATATGAGTTCTTCAACATTCAGAAACCACTTTGAAAACAAAACCCATCACGCCTTCGAAGGTGATTTATGCTCAGTCTTGGCTGCAAGACTCTTGCGCGCCCTCCCAGCGGTTCTCGTTTTCCTTCTGTGCTCTTGCACATGATTGCTTTTCTTAATGTTACCTGGAACACTGTCATTCCTCGGGCCATCTCTTGACAGCGTGCTTGTCACACTCAGGTATGCCATTGATCGTTCATTATTGATTGTGTGGAACACTCTGTGTGCTGTGCAACGCAGAGAGTGCTAGGTGGGTGATACATAACTTAATGCAAGCAAATGTGCTTGTGACAGTGTAATATTTTGGCCATAACTCTGAGTCTTCATGGATTTCGTAACTATCCATCTCTACCACATGCATCTCAATTTCTTTGTGTATTAGTGCAGAAATTTCAAAAGCAGTAGTAAAATTCAGAAAACTTTTGGAACAAACAGCATTGTCTAGCTGCTCACCCACAGGGGAATTTTTTGCAAGTGCCTTTCCTGGGAGGCTCATTTTTCTCAGTGCGTAAGTACGCTGGGCCCTTACCGAGACGACTCTACTCAGTACGCACAAACATGTCCACGCCAATCCGATGAGTATTCGCCAATTTCCTCTTCTGCTTTACCTGTTATTTTGTTTGCTCAATTGTTTTGCTTAGTCCACATCTGTATACAGAGAACAGCAACTTCTGTTTAGCTTGTATCTGCCGTATAAAGCACCGTCTCACTTTGCTTCTAAATCTCAAGTATTGCTACTTTTCAACCAATTTTATGCTAGGTACTTAAAATAATTAATGCCGAAGACATTAATTGAAAATGCCAGTGCTATCAGTGTGTACAAATTGAAACTCAACTCAGTGTTTTGCCAAATTATCCTGGATTATGGCCACCAGTTTCTCAAACCGTGTAACATTAATGCTCCCAGCTCTGTCTCTAACTCTCATTGATTCCAGTGGAATTCTGGAATTCTAATACAGAGCAACACTCAATCCTATCTGAAGCAAAAGAGCCATCTTTAAATCTTACCTTTGTTCTGCTGTCTTGTAGCAATTACGTTTCATATTTGCAAGCAATAAACGCTGAGTGGGTGATTAAACAGCAAAAGAACTTAAAAGGATGTGCGAGCAGCTCACAGATTTGTTGAGGGTTGAACAGCTGAACCGAAAGCCACAGTTCCTGAAAAATTCCAAAGTAGTGCTTAAGGTTTATCTTTGAGAGAAGCAAAGCAGTCCTGCATCTGCCAAAGACAATAAGATGCGAGTTTTTCATTTGCTTCCACTGAGGTAGGTGCTATGAGAATCTGCATATCTTCTGTTACTTATTGTGAGTACCGAAAGACAGGAAGGGGAGAGTGAAGGGAGGGTCTGCTGTTCCATCTGTCTGCTGTAGAGGGGTCTAATTAGCAAAGACTAGCTCGGTGATTTACCTTGGCTGCAATGGAAACCAAAACAATGAGTTCACAGCCTGGTTTAGCTCGGGTAGGTGCAACTGCTTCTTGCCGCGTCGTGAGCATGCATCAACTTAGAAATGTCCAAGTATTTAACAAAGATTTAAAAAAACATGTGGTATATAAAAATAAATGTGAGCTGCCTCACCTCGAGGACTCTTATGGAAGCCAGTGCTTCCCAGAGCAAGCCTGTATGATGCTTTTCTCCACCTCATCTTGAGCAGAGTCCCCTGTGTGCATCAGGAGAAGGTGACATGAGCTGCAGAATCCACTGCTGCTGAGGGGAAGCAATTTCCGGTGTCTGTCACACAGGAGGAAGTGCAGGAGGAACACATTTGCCGCCCAGGCCAAAGGCAGACCCCGTCAGGACATTTCACCTACGTGAGGACACTCAACGTTTTGCGTCTATCCAGTTCCGTAACGCCCTGTTTCACTTGTTAAAATCAACTTGTGTCTCTCTACCTTAGGCTACAAAGAAGAGCAGTTTTGAAAACATGGAAGAAATTTAAAAGTTTCTGAATGTAATTTCCTCTTTCTTGCAATCCCTGAATTATCTTAGCACTCCATTGAGGTAAATTTTTCTTTCCAAATGCGTCACACTCAGTCCTTGTCCCAGGCTAGAGGGAGAAGTAGCAAGAGCAGTCATGCCCTGGGACTAGAATTGCGTTAGCCTGAGCCAGTCTCTCCCACAGGTGGGAGAGTGCTTGCTAGAGGAAGAAACGCAATGCCAGTGATATTAAAGAAAACACACGGGCAGGCCAGATAGCTACGTCAATTAAAGCACCTGCTTACACAAATGCAGGGACTGGGGTTCAATCCCCAGTGTGCTGTGTTGGTCCTACCCCCCCGGGGGGGCACTGAGAGGGTGACTGAGACTGGGCATGTTGGTCCATGCCTGTAATCCCAGTGCTTGGGAGGTGAGAACAGAGAACTACCCTGAGTGCAATCTGTAGCAAGGCCTTCTAGACCCGGTAAACCATGTATTAAAATATATTAAAAAGAAAGAAAGAAAAAACACAAACACTATGAAAGACTTCAATGGTAGTAAAAGACCCTTTGAGCTCCTGGTAATGAACAGGAGAGATATGTCAGTTCACATTGATCATCCTTTGACAACGGATGCATCAGCATCCTCGTGCCAGGCAGGAGATGACATCCCACCCCTCACCGCCAGAAGTTTTTGGGCAGAAGTATGAAGACACTCAGTAGACATTGCTTTACAGTCATTATGTCTAACATGCTAGACATGGTATCTGCAATTCTGTCCACATACTAGAGAGACGATAAAGGGCAAATTGTTCCCATTCTAGGCCCGCGCATGCGTCCCTAGCCTTATCAGCACAGGGAACGCCATGAGCCAAATCTCACCTGTCAGTCCATTCAGTAAGTAAATGTATTGAAAAGTGCCCTACTCAAATTTTATTTGCTGTCTCTTCTTGCTTTGACACTACAAGGACAGAGTTAAGTAACAGGGACAACCACTGTCTGCCCGCAAAGCTAAGATATTTGCTACTTGATTGTTACTGGATAGTTTAACAGTATTTGATCCACGTACACCATGCTATCCACATTCACTTGCAAATAATTTGTTTAGGCATGGTACATGATGAAATTCCAACCAATAAGGCAGTGGAAAAAATCCTCCTGTAATTATTACTACTCTTCTTTTTTACAACAAAAATAGGGTTCAAGTGGAAGAAATCTGTTTTCTTGTGCCTTTGCATACGCTGTCTAACGCAAGGGTGCTACAGCATCTTGACAGCATGACTGTAGCTAATCTGTCTCTATCGACTGTTGGGTAGGGTAAAGCACAAACCATGAAAATCTGAGCCAAAACGCGTACCTGGCTCTCTATACAACATATCACATAAAATAACATGTTTCTTTCTGATGAAAAGATACTGACTGGCCATATCTCCTGTAGTCCAGAGCCTGCTAGCGCTTAGAAATACACAGTCAACTTCATAAACCAACGGAGCATGGTTTCACTACCTTAGGACAGTGAAAGCCTTTGCTACATGGGACAACAAACTGAACAAAACCAGATAACATACCACCTCAAGTTAATCAACTTGGAATAACATAATTTGTAGGAGAAAGTACATTCTTCAGAGAAGATAGGAGACCACTCTGGAGGCATGTGCTTGAACTTGAGTACTGGTAAAGAGCTCTCTGCTATCAAGTGTGACCTAGAGCAGATACTGATCAGAAAATTCCAACCTCTATACATAAAACTTCTTAAAGGAAGTAAGCAGTTAGATGTGTGTGTGTGTGTGTGTGTGTGTGTGTGTGTGTGTGTGTGTGTATGTAGATACCTATATTGACTTGACAATGTGAGCATTACAGGCCTCATTTTTATAGAGGGTCATAACTTTGGAGTTTGTACAAGAGTACACATAGAAATAACAGGCCATAAATTTAAATATTTAAAAGTCATAAATCAAGTTGATAGTAGATTAGTGTATTTCATCCTCTTTCTTTGCAAAACCATGCTGAGATAAGTACAGTAGAATTTAAATTCAGGTTGTATAATGCATGCATTGAAATTTCTCCACAGGATAGCAACTCCCTTTTACACACTTGCCCTCTGCTTCTCCCGTGACCTTTGTCTTATCTGTCCTTTGTCTTCTTCAGTGCCCAGCTCGGCAGCCTGTGGCACTAAGAGAACAGCGAAGATCCTGTCTGTTGGTGCACAAATGTGTGTGACCAAAGACCCAAGGAGGCCCTCCAAAGCCCAGAGCCCCTTCCCAGTACGCAGCCTTGTGACTGCACGTTGCTGCCTCCACGACACGATGAAGAGGTAATAAGACTGCATTTGACTTAGTAAAAATAGAAAAGAGGACAGTATATCTGTGACAGCAGGACAGAAGGGAACAGCACAGAGATAGAGAGACCACAACATTCCACTCCACGTAAGCTGACTGCTTACAGCAATGAGGAGCATCAACCAGCAGCACGCCCGGGGGGTTGTAGTGCCAGGAGGGGGAGCGCTACGTCAGGAGGCTCCCATGCTAGAGTGCGGGACATGGGAATGAGAGGTTTTCAATATGGCAGTTATTTAAGTACAAGAAAAATGTGCCCAGCATAAACAATCCGCTTTTTAGAGAAAATTTATTTTCCTGTAGAGTACCATTCACCTTTCTACCTAACGGAGACGACTTCTCATAGCCATCCCCTGTGTGCTTACTGCATGAGCACCATGCAGGGTTTTCTGGGCCAGTATCATTCCCTTTGTAAATTTATAGCCAAATACTGTGCCTTCCCAAAATGAAGCTATCACTTTTCAATTTCTACCTATTGTCTAGAATGATATTTTCACTTCATAGTTCTGTATAATGCTCAAACTTGAAAGATCTAGCTATATATTCACAAACCAATGGACAAAACACTCTAGACCCTTACGGGCACAAAGAAGAAAGAGCTGTATGTGAAAATTGTGAGTAAGAAGCAGCATTAGGCCAGCTTGAGAGCTCCGTGGACTAAAGTGCCTGCTAAGGCAGAGTGTAGCTGCTAAGGTTCGACCCCTGGCGGGCCGTGGCAACCGTGGCCGAGAAGCATGCTCAGATGGCGATTAAGACTGGGCGTGGTGGCACGTGCCTGTGATCCCGGGACTTGGGAAGCTGAACACAGGAGAATTACTCCAAATCTAATCTATGTATTGCGAACCTATAGACCCTGT
>PVJA010026303.1:0-29812 GCA_004027025.1 Myocastor coypus | reverse complement strand
GAGAGCAGAGGAGAGCAGAGGAGAGCAGAGGAGAGCAGAGGAGAGCAGAGGAGAGCAGAGGAGAGCAGAGGAGAGCAGAGGAGAGCAGAGGAGAGCAGAGGAGAGCAGAGGAGAGCAGAGGAGAGGAGAGGAGTGTGTTTGTTTTTGGAGAGGCTAACTCCCTGCACACCAAGAGTAAATCGATCTGCTCTTTGGACTAGGAAAAATGTTGAACATGAGTTCTTTTGCCTGCACTGGTTTGTGGTCTTTGGGGTAGGTACTTTAAAAAAAAAAATGTACGGGCTTCCAAGAATTTTCCAGATGATAAGTGGAGTGGGGTGGGAGGCGGGAGGAGTTGGAAAGTTAAAGTGACACAGAAGGTTTGCGTCCTACTGAGTGCTTTATGTGGAGGTTGCCTTTATTTCAGGTGCCTAGAATCCAAAAGACCATCTGAGGCACTGAACCCAAAGTCACCAGGGGTAGAGGAAAAACAGTTTCTCAAAAGAAGTGCTTTCCATGCAAAGCTATTCTACCATGTCTCAGGGATGGGAGACGCTGGCTGCACCAAGCTAATATACTGTGCACCAGAGATGTGCCTGGGGACTAGGGCAGAGAAGAGAAGAGCTCACTAAAGGTCATTGCAAATTATTGGTGGGAAAACGGAGGTTGAACTCCAGGTCCTGTGGCACCCTGCCACATGCACCCTCCAAATGCCACATGACGCCTCTTCATTTATGCAAAGATAAGACTATAGATGCATAGATGAGCAAGCAACTTCTTGGAGACGTTGCCCGGGCTGAGATGTGAATATATTTTAATCCACATTAGGCACCAGGCTCTGCCCTCAAGCCCTTCTCTTCCATGCTCATAATTAGAAAATATTAAAGAATCTTTCAATTACAGTATGATCACCAGGGTTCTCATGTTTATCTCTAGCCTGTCTCCAGGATCTATTTTCTGCAACCAGGTCTGTCCTTGACTTTAAAGAAAGCTCTGGAAACAAAGAGCCTTGTTGTTTTTTTGAGAAGGTCAACTTCTTCCACCAGATTCTGAGAGCCTTGAGGGCAAGGACATTGGAGTCTCTGTCACCACTCAGGGGCTAGGACACAGTGTTCATTTAGAGAGCAGCCGCAGCTGAAATTTCCCTTTTCTAGGAGAACTCCCCTTTTGATGGGTTTCTGAGGTGTGAGGTTCCTTTCCCCTGTGATCCTGGAATGTTACCAGTTTTATTAATTCTAGTTCGGAAGTTATGACCGGAAGAAGTGGGGTAATTTTTTGTTTATCATGAAAGGAGTTGCCCATTTTGTCTTTGAATCTCATGCTAAGCTGGAGTGTAAATTGTATCTTGGAGTTTTGTGTGCTGGCACAGTGTTGCCATTAAGTTGGAGCCCAGGGCTTTCACCCTGAGCTATATCAGCAGCCACAACTTTTGTTTAAATTTTAAATTTTAAGACAGGGTTTCACTAAATCACTCAATTTTCCAGGCTGGACTAGAACTTCTGATCATCCGTCCTGCCTCAGCCTTCCAGAGTGCTGGGATTTGCAGGTGTGTGCCACCATATCTGGCTCCGTGATAAGAGGTGGAGAACTTTCATGCCCTTGCTGAGAATGTAAGGGTTACTTTTGTACTAAATTTGCACAATAGGTGGAGGGAGCCCAAGAGGGGCATCCTGGGAAGGGCTCTCAGAGTTGGGGGTGGGCAAGCTCAGAATTCAGGGAGGAATTCTATGCAGTAAACCCAGAGTATCTTATCGAATAGTGAAACTTTTCTACTTTCTCCTCTAGAAGTGGAAAAGGTTCCTTTCAGAGACAAGCTTAATAACTACTGTGCCAGCACGCAAAACTACAAGATAAATATACACACCAGTTTAGCACTGGAAATGTAGTTTATAAAAGATCTGCACGAAAATCTCAAAAGCAGGTTGAAAATATCTTTGGCACAGCTGGTGTACTTTTATTTTAGTTGTTAGGGAGAAGGTTCTAGGGGTGAGTTCATGAAGCAGAGATGTGCCTGGTCAGGGCACCAGTGCACCTGGCCTCCAAAAGGCTTTCTTGGGGTCTCTTGAGTTAATTCCTTGCCCAGTTTTTATGAGGGCCGCAGTTTCTGTGGTTGGAGCAGAGTTAAGTTTTCAGACTGAGTGACTTGGATCATTGCCTTTGTTTTCTTTTTTACATAGCCTGTGGATATCTGGCCTTTTCAGCCAAGGAAAATGGAAGTGCTTTTAAATACTCATTTGGGCTTAGAGTTTCAGCCATGTGTCACTTGGCTACTCTTTCCTCGATTTTCATATCCTCTGAGAAGCAGTGAAATGACCTAGGGTTGGGCTTTGTTCCTTTGGCTTGGAGTGGAGCTGGGGGAGAGGGTAGGGAGGGATTGGTGCCTTCCGGCTGGGGTTGCTCACAGGGCTCCTTTCTTCTTCCCCTCCCTCTTTTGTATGTGTGTGTCTGAGTTTTCCCTTAAGATTTCATTTGGGACAGTGTTTCTGACATTTGTGGGCAGCAGGGATGAGGTTGATCTGTTTTATCTTTACCTGATTTCTGCCTTAAATGGGCTGCACTCTCATCACCTCCTCCTAGGAGTGAGCCTCAAGGTAGGCTGTGTGTGAGCATCTCGCGTCTGCCTCTGACTCAGCTCTTACTTAGCTCCCCGGGGAAGTAGAAGTGAAAACTTGGTATCATGAGTGAGCACAGTCTCTGTATCAGTGCTTTTTGGTTCCTGTTTATTATTGACATTTTTTTTTGCAAATAATGCTCTCTCTATTTTTTGTGTGGAGAAAAAGGGGGCTAGATCAGGTTATGAGTTCATTCCTACCTTCTTCTAAAACCTCTTTCCGAAGAGGGGAGAAGATCCAGAGATAAAGGGTAGCTAGGAGGCCAAATATGGTAGCCTCATGGTGGAACTTCAGGAACAAGCTAGAGCTAATGATAAAGTGACAGTAGGGCTTTGTGAATATTACTACTTTTTGCTTCTAGTATAGATTGTTCCCTGAAAAACCTGAAGGTGACCTATTTAATTCCTTCCTATTTGGAATTCTGAGATTGTGCCCAGGATCAGCCCAAATGATCTAGATGGTAAGTGGGGGATATCAGAAATTGATCGCCGATAACAAGGAACTGTTAGTTCAAGGGAGTCATATGACTCTTAGTAAGCTTTGCAGTATGACTATACTGATCACAAGTAATGGTCCTGAACCCAGCATGGACTAAGTGAAGAGGAATTTATTAGCTCACATAACCAACCATTTCAGAGATAAATCCTAGAGTCGGCTCACAGGCTCACATGATGTCATTACACTCTGGTTTCTCTCTCCCCATCCTGGCTTTACTTCCTGTGTATTGAGTCCAGTCTTGGATGTGATCTGTCCTCATCGCAAAAGGCAGAGCTTCTAGGCCTTCGTCCTTCTGTCTGTCTTCTAGAGAAAGCGAGCTCTAGTCTCTGTCTTGCTCTTTGCAGATAGGCTTGCTTCATCCTTTTGGCTCTGGTGTGTCATGTGCTCATTCTACTGTAATCACAGGCCCAGGACGCATGAAACCTGGACTGATTAAAGCCTACATCATATGACTCACCCCTGGGCCAGGAAGGAGTAAACTCTATCCTAAGTGGCCCAGGAATGGTGAAAAGTTCACCAACATTGGTTACTGAGAAAGGTTAACAGCATCAGGCTGGAACTGTGGTCGGAGGCCTGATGCACCACTGTTGGCTGGGTTGTACTAGGGGCTGTATTTCCACTGAACATATTCTTTTTGTTGTTGTTGTTTTGAGACAGGGTCTTGCTATGAAGCTCAGCTGGCCTTGAGCTCACATTATGGCCCAGCTGGTCGTAAACTCACAGTGATCCTCCTGCCTTAGCCTCCCAAGTTCTGGGATTACAGGTGTGCACCACCATGTCTGGCCAACATATCCTTTTTTTTTTTTTAAAGACTATTTTTTACTGCTGTATATTAATTTTACAAAATACCATGTTTTAACATGGCATTTGTCTATACATGCATGTAACATATTTTGACCATGCCCTCCATTACCTTCCTTCATACCTCCCTTCCTTCATTCCCTTCCTCTTGTCTGACTTACTCGTGAATCAGAGTTTACTCCATTGTAAGTTAGCATCTTGTTACTGTGCCATCTTAGCTGCTCTGTGGACTTGGGCACATCATTTCTCTGAGAACATTGTTCTTACTGGAATTAGAGTGAGAAACTTACTACAGATAGCTGATGACTATTTGAGATTTTCAAACTTGTAAGGGTAAATAAGGACAGTTAGTGTAAAGGCCACTCTGATTGGCTACATTATAAAGAGAAACATGTCTTATCTTCCCAGAGTTTTGTATGGAAGAGTGGCGAATGGTATAGACCATTGATGGTGAGCCTTTGAGAGCCTTCAGTGATACAAACAGCTTGCTGCAGCATGAGTGTCATAGGTTCACCCCCACTGGTGTAGGCCTTAGAGACTTGGGAGAACAGCCCCCTTGCATGCCTTAACTTCACCACAGAACCTCAGATGCCTTACTTGTATCCCCCCGAAAGTTGTTGGTAAGAGATAAAAGTGACAATGTGAGCTGAGCCCTTTATCTGAACATAGTAAGTGGCTCATAAGAGGTAATGATTGTTATTATTTCCTGATTTGTTAAACAAGCAGGTGTATGGCTGGATAACCTCTTTCAAGTTCTTTTTATATTTAACAATCTGTAAGTCTATGAACATTTTTCCTCTGCTACCCACCCTACTGAGGAGGAGAGCCACATCTTCTCTGATGAAGAGGTGTTAGAAAGCCTTCAGATGCCAAAGACTTCATGTAGTGTAGTGCTTCATAATTTGCAGTGGGCCTTTGTGTTCATTCTCTCATTTGATCCTTAGACCAATCCGTGATGAAACAAAGGCAGAACTATAACTCCCATTTTATTGGGCTCAGATCAAATGACTTACCCAAGGATACATAGGCTGGGAAGTTGTAGGGGAAAGCCGACAGTTGGTGATCTCCTTGGATAGCTTGGATCCCTTGTAGTATTCTGCTACTCCCATATGGATTTACTTTTCTTAAAGAATTCATTATGTTTCTTAGCTATCCTCCAGGTTTCTGGTGGATTTGACTGGAGAAACATATTGTGAAACTCTTCAAAAATAAGCTTTGTGTTCACCTAGCAAAAAATAAGGTAATTTTTTACTTCCATCTCTGTTCATTGGCTTGATTTATTAGGATTATATTTGCAAACTTCTGCCATTAAAGCAAAATTACCTTACTTTATGTTGGATGAAATAATTTAAGTCAAGTTTATGACATTTCAAAGTTTCCCAACTAGAACATGAAAAACTTGCTTAGCAGAGATTCAGGTCATTTACCTTGGTAAAGGTAAAGATTTATCAGGGACATTGGATCCCTGTGAATGATAACTAGAGTCTGAATTTTTAGTCTGTTAACACATGGTTCATTTCTTCCAGTCCACAGCCCATGTTAAAGGACTGTATGCTCTGGTATTCCTTACAGTGCCAGCTAATAATCATGATGGCATTAATTATTTGAAAAAAACAGAGCATACCCAGGATTCAATAGACTATTGTTAGGTCATTGGTAATATTTTTCTATAGGTTTTTTGGATAAGCCTCTATTTCAAGACTTGAACGCAGACTGGATGAGGCAAAAACATTGTCCATAGTCAGTGTCCTTGAATGTGCCCTCTTGCTTATGTATGAATGATTTATCAGTTGCTAGACAGATTCACAGTCATTAAATTGTAGTTGAGTGAAGTTTGAGACTAAAATCAGATCATTGGGCCTAGGAGACATTAGGAAAGGGCTGTCTATGAAGACACGCAGGCCTTGACCTGTACTTGAAAGGTGCAGAGATGTCTCTAGGAAGGATAACTTGCAGGAGACCAAAGCAGAGATTAAGATCAAGTGTTGAGATATGCCATACATATTGTGAGGCACGTAATAGGCGAAAATCTAAAGTGTACAGCTTGATGGAATTTTGCACGTATTCACCCATGTGACCATAACCTGGACCAAGATACAGAATGTTTTGGCCATGCTGAGATCTTCCTTCATGTCTTTGTTAACTCGCACTCCTCAGCCCTCCACTCAGGAAATCACTATTTTGGTTTCTACCTATACCACTTGAGGTTCATCCATTCATGGCCTTCGTTATAAATGGAGTGATATAGTTTATGATATTGTATGTCTGGCTTCTTTGGCTTCAAATGATGCCCAGAACACAGGTTTTCTGCAGTCACGATTTGCTTATCTGCTGACAAGAAGTGAAAAGATTTTGAGAAACTTGATTGATACTAGTGGGAAGTGTGCATTGCGTGGTGATAGCTACCCTGGAGCCATTGTGAAGTGGAAGAATATGAAAGCTGAAGAAAGTAGATGTACACTAAAAATGGCCTTCTGTGGAACTGGAGTGTCCTGGAACCAAGGGTCATTCCTTCACTGGTCAGTAGCGTTCTTTAGCGCTCTTCCATCATCCACCAAGCCCTGGATAGTGCTGGCCACCTGTACGGAACATCCTTTGCAGTTAATCATATTTCAGTAAATATGTGATGAGGTCACTGGCTATTTTACCCACTATTCTGAATCAACTGTTTCTTTCTGATCTTGGAATAATGCCCTGATGTGTAATGTGAATATGAAAAAACTTTTTTCTTTTTTTGCTGGTCATTTTTCTTATTTTATAAGGCTTGTTTCTTCACTCAATATTTATCATTTCCATATTTATTATCTTTTGATTGATTAAGCCTTGAAGAATAACTTTTTATTTTGCTCAACTGTAGTGCTTTTCTTGGAGAAGCTGGAGCTTCAGCTATGATTAGATGTATTTTTTCAGTGAGGTTAGATGTGTATATAGCGATTTTGCTACTTTCTTTTCCAAGGCCTTAGAATCTTCTAGAGTTGTCCTGAAATATACCCAGTCATATGGTGCTAAGTCATGTTAATGTCAAGAGAAAAGACTTGAGTTTGAATTATAGGATATTTGAGAAGAATCTAGTTTTATTGCTTTTTTGGTGGTACTCAGGTTCAGATTCAGAGCCTGATCATACTAGACAAGACATCTACTGCTGAGCTGTACCCTCAGCCCCTAGTTTTATTAGTTTTAACTTTTTTCTGGTGCTGTGGATAGAATGTAAGGCAGTTACACATGCTAGGAAAATGTTTTGCCCCTGTTTTAATTGTGAAGCCAAGGTTTGAATTTTTTTTCATTACTGATTCTGTTTAGGTCATAAGGAAGTTTATGATAGTATTCTTTTTGTGTTTTCCTATAGAAGGTGGAATATTAGATTATAAGATTATATATTTATTTTAAAATTATATATATATATATATATATATATATATATATTTATATTTATATTTATATTTGGTGGTATGGGGATGGAACTCAGGACCTTGCATTTGCCAGGCAAGCACTTATTCTATTGAGCTATCTCCTGAACTTTGATCTCTGGTCCATTTCAAGTTAGTGTGTGTGGTGTGTCTGTTTATGTGTGTTATTTATTTATTTATTTATTTTGTCTTTTTGAGACAGGGTCTCACTGTGCAGTTCAGGCTGGCTTTGAGCTCACTTTTGTAGCCCAGGCTGGTCTCGAACTTGCAGCAATCCTCCTGCCTCAGCCTCCCAAGTGCTGGGATTACAGGTGTGAGCCACCACGCCCGGCTGTTTACGTGTGTTATGAGGTAGAGGCATAGAGGGCCAGGTGAATTTCCCACTTTCTCCATCAGTTTTTACACAACAATCTTTGGGATTTTGATTGAGATGATGTTGAATTTGTGTGTGGTTTTTGAGAGGATAGATAATAGTATTGTAGCTGAATATGATGTAGCTCTCTACTTAGACTGTTTTCCCAATAACATGATTAGTGGAGAGAAAGGTCTTAGTATATTTATCGTGTGTATTTCTCATATTTTACATTTTTTGATGTTATGAGTAAAAATTTTAAGTTTCCACTTTATTGCTGGTATAAGAAACATGCTTGATTTTTTAAAAAATAATTTTATTGGTACATATTAGATACGCATAATGAGCACATTGGTTATAGGGCATACCTACCCATAAAATATCTTGAGTCTTCTTTATTCCCCAATCCTCTATCCTCTTTTCACCCCTTTTTCTCTCCTCATTTACAACTACTTTGTTTTCATTTTTTTTTTTTTTTTATTTAGGGAAGGGTCTGCAGCATGTTCAGGGTCTCATTACTAGATTGACGGGTAAGTGATCCACCTGTTTACAGCCTCACAAAAGCTAGGATTACAGGCATGTGTCACCAAGCCCAGTCTCAGTTACCATCTCAGCATGCCCCAGGGGCAGGGCTGGCATGGCAGGCTCAGGGATCCAACCCTGCACCTGCTTTGTTTTCCTTTTTTTATTCTATCCCTTTTTCCACACCTCCTTCCCCCCACACCCTTTTTCCACTCTTTTCCCCTTTCCCTTTGAACATTTTCCTGGTATTTCTAAATATCTGTTTTACGTTTTGGTTTCTCACACCAGAGAAACGGTATGATATTTAAATATGTTGTCTAATTTATTTCACTTAAGAGTGGACCTCTAAGTGTGTTTATTTACTTAGAAATGTCTCAAGTTTATGCTTCTTTATGGCAGAGTAGTACTCTATTGTACATAAAATTCACATATTTTACGTCCATCTGTTGAGGGGCATCTGGGCTGTTTCCTAGACTTAGCTATTACAAATTGTCCTGCTATAAATATGAGTGTGCCAGTATCAATGTGGTACGATGCTTTTAATTCTCTTGGGATGAATCCAAGAAGGGGAATAGCTGAGTCAAAGGAAACCTCTAGTTTTAGTATTTAGAGGAATACCAATGCTGATTTCCACGGTGGTTCTGCCAGTTGACACTACCACCAACAGTGGAGAAGGATTCCTATTTCAAGCCCCCCCAGTGTTTGCTGTTGGATGATTTCTTGACAACAGCCATTCTTTCTGGAGTGGGATGGAATCTTAGTGTTGTTTTAATTTGCATCTCTTGAATGACTAGTGCTATTGAATAGTCTTGCATGTATGTCTATCTTCCACTTATGTTTCTTTGAGAAGAATCTGGTCATTTCAGATACCCATTTTTAGACTGAGTCTTTAAAATTAGGAAGGATCTTTTTTTTGCATTCTTTATATGTTATAGATATTAGTTCTTTGAGGAACAGCTAGCAAAAAATATTGTCCTACTCTGTGGGTTGCCTCTTCACTCTGCTAGTGGTTTATTTTGCTGAGAAAAGCTTTTTAATATCTCAGTTGTTGATTCTTCATAATATTTCCTGTGCAATGAAGGTATTTTATTCATAGTCTTTGCCTACACCTGTCTTGAAGAGTTCTGCCTATTCTACCTTCCAGCAGATTTAGTGTTTCTGTTTTGATATTTATATCTTTAACTTATTTTAATTTTTGTTTAGTGCATGGTGAGAGATAGTGGTCTAGGTTTGATCTTTGGGATGTGGAAAGCCAGTTTTCCAAGTACCATTTATTAAAGAGGCTATCCTTCCAGTAAATATGTTTGGCGTCTTTGTCAAAGATAAGGTATCTGAGTGTGCTTTGGGTTGTTTCTGTGTCTTATAATCTTTTTCATTGCTTGCCTATTTTTTTGGTCAGTACCACGTTGTTTATATCACAGTAGATTTGTAGTATATTAATGTCCCCTGCATTGCCTTTGTGGCCCAGAATTGCTTCCTCCTCTCTCTCTCTCTCTCTCTCTCTCTCTCTCTCTCTCTCTCTCTCTCATTTATTTTTTCTTTCTGTATGTAGGAAAGGGTCTATAGGGTCTCACTACATAGATTGGACTCATAGTGTTTCTCCTGTTTTCAGCCTCCCAAAGTGCTGGGAGTATAGGTGTGCACCACCATGCCTAATCTCCATCAGGGCTCAGTGTGCCCCGTGGGTGGGGCCAGCATGGCACACTAGGGAATGAACCCCAGCCGCTGTGCTCTGCCTAAGCAGCGCTTTAGTCCACTGAGCTAATCAGGCCAGCCCTTGCTTTTGCTTTCTGCATCTCTTCTGGTTCCAAGTGAATTTTAGGATTTTTTTTCTAGTTCTGTGAGGTATGCTGTTGGTATTTTCATTGAAATTGCATTAAATCAGTATGATAGTTTTGGAAATATAGCCTTTTCATTATATTGGTTCTGACCCAAGAAAAATAGATGTCTTTCAATTTTCTGATATACTCTTTGAGTTCCCTTTTCAGAGTAATATAATTTTCAGTGAAATTCATTACATTGATTCCTAAGTATTTCATTGTTTTTTGATGTCCATTTCATGTATGTTTTCCATTTTATTAGAATACAGGTATTATGTTGATTTCTGTGGTATCCATTGTGATTTTACCCTTTTTACTACTAGTTGTCTGGATTTGAGTCTTGCCTTTTTTTTTTTTTTTTATAAGATTTGCTAAGGGTTTGTGTATTTTACTGAATCTTTTCAAGAACCAACACTTTACCTCATTGTTTCTTTTTAATCTCAGTTGCATTAATTTCTGCTCTGTTCTTTACAATTTCCTCCATCAGACGAGCTTTGGGCTTGACTTACTCTTTTTTCTAGAAGCATGAAATTCATTAGATTTTTTTGAGCCTACTCTGTTTGTTTGTTCATTCGTTTGTTCATTCCTTTTTTTGTGTGTGTACTACCAGGGATTGAATTCAGGACATTGCACTTGCCAGGCAGGCTCTTGTGTTGCTGACTTATCTCCCCAGCACCCCACTCTGTTTTTCTGATGTGCAAATTCACTGTTAACAAATTTTCCTCATGAGACTGCATTCATTGCATGTCATAAGTTCCGGTATGTACAATTGGCATTATCATTTCATAGTAAAAGCTATCTAATTTCTTTTAAAATTAGATCTGTAACCCATTGATTTTCCAGGATAACCTTATTTAGTTTCCATGTGTTTATTCTTTGTGGTCTCTTTTGCCATTTATTTCCAAATTCTTTGTGCTATGGTCTGATAATATGCATAGGGTTTCAGTTCCTTTGCATTTATTTAAGCATGTTGTGTGACCTAGTATGTAGTCTACTTTAGAGAATGGATATAAAATGAGTTATATATTCTGATGTTGGGTAGAACACCAGACATTCATTAAGTCCATTTGTTGAAGGGTTTGGTTTAGTTCTGATACTTATCTATTGATTTTTTTTTTTTTTTTTTTTTTTTTTTTTTTTTTTTTTTTTTTTTTTTTTTTTTTTTTTTTTTTTTTTTTTTTTTTTTTTTTTTTTGCGGGACCGGGGTTTGAACTCATGACCTTGCACTTGCCAGGCGGGCACTTGTGCCACAGAGCTATCTCCCCAGCCCCTATCTATTGATTTCTTTTGTCTAATTGATCTGTCTGTTTGTGCCAGTGGAATATTGAGGTCTACCATTACAATTGTGTTAGTGTTTATTTGATTTTTCTTTTGTTTGTCTTTTTGAGAGATGGTCTCACTGTGCAGTTCAGGCTGGCCTTGAGCTCACTTTTGTAGCCCAGGCTGGTCTTGAACTCGCACTGGTCCTCCTGCCTCAGCCTCCCAAGGGCTGGGATTATAGGTGTGTGCCACCATGCCTAGCTATTTGATTTTTCATATCTGTTAATATTTGTTTTTTTATGCAGTTGAGCACACTGGGCCTGGTGCATATGTATTTATGATTGTTACTTCCTCTAGAATTGTTGTCCAATAAATGTACAGTGACCTCTTTGTTCATCAGTCTTGGTTTGAAATTCACTTGGACTACAAATAGAATAGCTATCCCTGCTTTGTTCTGGGTTTCTGTCTCATAGAATATTTTTTTCTTTCCTTTGACATTCATCTTATGCATTTCTTGAGTTAAATGTGTGTGTATGTTTTAGGGTTTTTTCATAGTTGTAATAAACCAGAAAAAATGTTTCAATTAAACCACATATTCTGTGAAAAAAGCCACTCCTTCATCCAAAATACTAAGATGCTTACATAACACTAGAGAAACTTTAATACAGAAACTAGTATGTTGTCAACCTCAAAATCAGTTACTCAGATGCTAAAACGTCGGGATCCACAGAGCCTAGTACCCCGAACTTAATTGTGTTTCTTGTATGCAGCACTTGTTAGATCTAGGTTCTTGATCTATTTTGCCAGTTTGTTTCATTTGATTAGTGAATTGAGCCCATTGGTGATTATAACTGGTGTGTATTGATTTATCCTTCTCATATAATTTTCCTGTTGTTATATCTCTTTCCTTTTCCTCTGTTTAATTGCTTCCTTTGCCTGGTTGATTGATTCTGTTTGGGCTCATGGAATTATAGTCCTCGAAACGTGTTTTTAGAATATCATTCAGGACATTTTGGAGCGCTGGTTTCGTGGTCATGAATTTCTTCAGGTGTTCTTTGTCACACAGGTGTGCTATTTCTCTATCAATTCTGGGAGATACTTTTGGAGGGTACATCAGTTAGGTTGGAGGTTGTTTTCTCTTAGGGTTTCAAATATTTCACTCTTTTTTTTTTTTTTTTTTTGGTGGGTTACCAGGGATTGAACTCAATATTTTGCACTTGCCAGGCAGGCACTGCACTGCTGAGGTATATCCCTGGCCCTCAATGTTCTCCTTGACTTAAGGGTTTGTGTTGAGAAGTTTGCTGTGATTCCGTTGGGCTTTCCTAGAGAGGCGATTTGTTTGTCTTTTCTGTTCCCTCTCCTTGGCACATCTGAACCAGAATCGCTCATGAGCTGCTGCAGCCCCCAGCCTACGGTGCCCGCTGCTGTGGGTGCGTTCCTCCATGGAGGCCTCTGTAGTCACCCACAGTCTTAGTAGGTTCAGGCTGCCTCATGCCACCGCCCTCTTCTGTGTTGGGGTCCCTCTCTTTGCCCTCCCTGTGGGCTTCAGTTCCTGCTTCAGATCTTTGCTGGTCGTGGGAACCTGCTTCACTCCTCACAGTGCTGTACTTCAGCATAGGCTGTCTACATTATGAAGAGGCTGATTTGCCATAGATTTTACTTAAGTATCCAATATTGTTTGAGAATATTTCCTCCTTTTTCTAGTTTGCTGAGGATTTTTGTTATGATAGGGTGCTTTGTTTTGTCAGATGCCTTTTCTGTTTGTATTGATTTGATCATATGGTTTTTATCCTTCATTAATGTGGCAGATTCCATTGAATTTTGAGTGTAAACCAGTTTTATAGCCTCAGGATACATTCCACTTGGATCTGATGTATTATCCTTTTTGTATATTGATGGATTGGATTTTCTGATACTCTTTATGAGTTTTGCATACATGGTTTATTAGGTCTCTACATTTTCTTTCTTTTGGTTTCACTATCAATGATTGACTCCTGGTGGAGAGTAATCTGCTACCAGTTACTATACCATGACCAGTAGCAGAGTTGTGACTTTCTAACTTTTAAGTACATGGGTGATAGCTGTTAACAAGTGGAAACCATTTAATGATCAGCTGAGAATCTTTACTTACTAACATACGGGGTGTTTGTGGAATAGCATGTTTTCTGTGTCTCAGGTAATTTGTCAAAAATGCTGGAAAATATTTTGAATGGGGAAGCTCACACCACCTCTTTCCCTATGCCTGGGCATATGTTTTCCTATCTTATATTTATTATTAGACCAACTTTTGTGTTTGTATTTCATTAGAAAAATTTGTTTTTATCACTGACAGAATGCATTACCTGTCTTTTTGTGACAGGGTTTCACTATGCAATTCATGGTTTAGCTCATTTTGTAGCCCAGGTTGGGCTGAAACTTGCAGTAATCCTCCTGCCTTAGCCTCCTAAGTTCTGGGATTAGAGGCATGCACTGCTGTGCCTGGCCTGAAGTATCTGTGGCTCATTTGAAATTTATAGAGCACTCAGTTAATAGAGTCTCTGCCCCCTACTTTCTGCCCCATTTCTCCCATGTAAAGTGTTATATTCATACCATAATTATTTTTTTCATAAATTATTATCTAGTTTTCAAATTATGAGTCAAAGTTATTTTTAATGCATTTCACTAACTCAGAAGGGGCTCAGTATACAATGGACTTAGAAACAAAGCACCACTTTTGATGAAGTAGAAATTATTATTAAATATATAGGGATTAGGGAGAACCGACAGTAACTGTCTGGTCCCTTCGGTTACCCCTCCCTTGCAGCCGGGAGGGGTGCATTGAATGAGGGAAAGGTTATGGGCATTGCTATGCCTTGGGAAGTCCAGCAACACTGTGCTCAGAATGACGTCTTTGGGTGTCTACCCACCACGTGGTCAGCAGTGCTGGTGGTGAGCCTCTTCATCCAGAGGCGGGTACTTTGGAGAGTTAGGAGCAGTGTGACTGATTGATTGGTTGATTTTTACCACCACCAAATTTTATTTTTTTAACTTTAGGTATTATAGGTACATTTTAGTTATACACAATGATCACATTCATCACAGAGAGTTTGTAGCTGTGCAGGATATAACTTGTTTTCTCTCATCCCCCTATTCTCTCTTCAACCCCTAGCAGTGTCATTTAGGAAGATCTTTCCCTTATTTGATTGTCAAGAATCCAAGGAAGCTTCAGTGAGTTACATGCCATGCCTGGCACCTGTAAGCGGGGACTTATGACATTGTGTGGCTTAGCTGGTGACCTGTGATTGACGTGTTCCTCCATCTCTCCAGCTGTGGTCTCCACTTGAGTGGATGGAGAGTGGAAATGCATGCTTCTCACCTGGTGGCACTTAGGCTTTTGAATGCCACGGCCGTGTTTCTCCACAGTGCTGCCTCTGTTCCCTGGATTCTTATCAAAAATGTCTTGGAAGCCAGCTGTGTTGGTACCTACCTGTAATCCCAGCACATGGAAGGCTGGGGCAGGAGGGTCACACAATCTAAGGCCAGTCTATGCTATCTACTGAGTTTAAAGTCCACCGAGATTATCTGGAGAAAACCTATCTCAATAAAAACAAGCCCAGACCAAAACTAAACCAACCCCACCCCTCAAACAAACAAAACAGACGAGCAAATCACAAAAAAGGTTTTGGGATTGGGGTGCATTTCCACAAATACCTGAAATGCCCCTCACCTCTTGCTGCATCATTCTCACCCTATTGGTTCTTGAAGCCTTGTATTTCAAGTCCATCCTCTGAACGTTCCCTGACTGACTACGGATGGTCCTCACCTTCGATGGTCTGTTTTATAGTTGTCTACCTTTCTGATGGTGCAAAGGTGAGACATGTTCCGTAGAAGTCATGCTTACAGTTTTGCTGGTTTCCCAGGCTGATCATCCAGTGTGTGATCCTGCTTCCCAGTACAGGGTTCAGCTGGGAGCCCCAGTCTCCAGGTGGCCATGCAGCCACAGGAGGAAACAACCAAATGCTCCAGCATGCTATGTTGCTGAGTTCTGATGTTTAGTAGATTAAGTTCAATAATTGAATTTTGAAGTAAGGTGCTTTCAATTCAAGGTGGATTCATTGGGATATAAATACATAGTAAGTTGAGGAGAGTCTACTCGAGCTTCTTTTTCTTTTTTCCTCTTTAGGGTTGACTTTCTGCTTGTGTGTGGCCTAAATCTCCCCGTAATGTGCTTTGGATTCTAATGGAGGAGATAAGATCAATACCAGCAGACTGTAGTCTAGATACAAGTTTTCATGACATAGAATGGATTTTTTTTTTAAAGAATTGATAATTATTTATTTGGAAACAGTAAAAAGAATGCAGGTTTTAAACTATACAATGGAAACAAGGTATTTGTGACAGCTGAAACGTTTATGAGGGGTGCCAAAGCAGATGATTTAGACTATAAGAAGCACAGTTGAATAATTTGGGGATGGATTTGTTTGACTTGACTTCCTGCGTTGTTGCCTTATTTCCTTTACTTTCCACCTGTCTGGTATGATTTTCCTACAGAGATTATCTTTTATCATTAATTCTGTCATACCCATTCTCCTTGAAGTTTTAGTAACTTTTCCTTTTGGATTTTATACCTCAGCTTTCTGTTATTGATGTTCCTTTGTCATTTTTTGTGTTGTTTTAGATTATTGGTACCAGAGTCACACATTTTCAGAACCACTTCTCAGGCTTTGTATTCTTGAACAAGTCACTCTTGGCTGGTATTCCTTTTATTCCTTTTCAAAACAAGAATGATGTAGCTTGCTTTGCGGGATGGTGGTTACAGTTTGAGATAACGTATATCCATGTGGTAGCTCATAACTGGCCTTCATGCCCGATGGCAAGGACTCTCTTAGTCTTTGTTCATTGTCAATCCACAGTGCTCTCCTCAATGATGGTGACATTTTGAGTAGGATGATCTTGCTCATTTATAGCCAAGGGGAAGTGAGTGTGTGCAGGGCCAGGTTTGTCTGCCTGAGTCTGCTGACTTGTTGCAAAAGTGTGCTTCATGCTCTTTGCCTCATTATGTTTATAAAAGAGTTGTCTGCTCATAACAAAACCCATTAAAATAACACCCAAAAGGGAGTTAGGGCCATGTTCAGTGGATATATTATTCTAAGTTCTGTGTGAGATCTGGTAATAACTAAGGAACAGAAAGAAAAAGGATGCTAAGAGTGAGAAAGGATGCTTCCTGGAGTAGGTGAGACTTTATGACCACAGTGATCATTTCCATTTATCATCAGTTGCCCTGTTCCAAACACTATCTTCAGTATTCACAGTTGAATGATAGGGCCAGTATATTTTGCTGTCCGTGAGGAGTAAACTGAGGCATTGCATGGCTACCTGTGTATTAAACCTGCATATTGGGGGTGTAAAATTGAGAAGTGCAGAGTGTCACTCTGACAACACAGTAGGAGAAGGGATGAGGAGAGAGCGTCTTGTCATGTTCTCATTGCTGGAACACAACTCCCGAGCTTAAGCAGGAAAGGTTTATTCGAGAGTTTGTTTTGCGTTTCTAGCAGGGGAGCTCAGATTCTTATACACCTTGGATTGGGAAGATGTCCTCTAGCAGGGATGATCACCCTTTTGACCTAGGGTACAGCTTTGGGGGGATGCACTAGGAGAGGTGAGGGAGGAAGGGGACACCACCCAGCTAGACAAATCAACTGAGTCAACCCTGGCAGACGGTAGGGTGACAGGTATCACAGCTGGATCAGCCTCATACCCAGGCGAGGTTTCTTTTGGCTTACACTTTGATCTGCAATCATCTTTCTCCAAGACAAGATGACATGGCACAGGGCTGCGGGGGAGGAAGAGTTACTCACCTCACGGCAGCCAGGATGTGGAGAGAGAGGGCCAAGGGAGGAGCGGGGAGGGGACATGGCCGCATGAGCTGCCTGTGTAGCCAGCCTACCTGCTGACAGCAGGTCAGCTGCAGCACTCCTTAGCTTAGTGACTTCCAAAGGTCTGACCTCTGGTCAGATGAGGTGTTGGGACCTTGTAAATACATAGTAATTGGAACGGGAAGAAATTTTCTGAACTCTTTATGAACACTTGAATTGTGGTCACTTCTCTGTTGATTTTTAAAATAAGTGGCCTTTTTGTCCACTGGAACTTGAGATTTTTAGTATGATGGTAAATTGACTTTTGTATTTATTTATCTTGCTTTTAGGTTTATTTGCTATTTTCTGAAACTCTTGAAATTGTTGTGTTTAATGTTCTTAAGTATGTGGTAGATGCTTGGCTTAGTCACTTTTCTCACCACTGGGACCAGTTGCCGAGTATCCATGACTTAAAAGAGGAGAGGCTTGTTTTGCTCACAGTAGAGAGGTCCCAACCAAGCATGGGGACCTGGCGCCAAGAGAAAGAGACCACATGGCAGAAGAGCATGGTGGAGGAACATGGCTTACATCACAGGGACCAGAAGCCAAGAGAGCGAAGGGAGGAGCCAGTAGGAAGATACACCCTTCTGGGAGTACATCCCAGTGGCTGCCTCCTAACTAGTCAGTTACATACTCAGCAGGGGACTAATTTCCTGATCAGGGTAACACTCCATGGTCCAGTCCACCTGCTCCCATGAAGGACACCCCATATCTAAATCATAACGTTGCTTTTGTAGCCAGCTGGAGTTGGTCATTTTTTCACTTTGTCCAGTGGAGGACGGTTGGGTCCGATGTGCTGCATCTCTGCATGGAGGTGCTGGCACTAAGCCTCAGGGTGGGAGTTTGGTCCAGTGGCCATCTCAGACCCTTGCCCAAGCACATGTAGCACACTGAGGAAGTGTTTGTTTTGTATCTACGCAGCCAGTTATCAGCAGTGATTGAGATTTACACTGAGAACTTTGTACTCCAACTCCGGATCTTTGGTAGACAAAACTTCTTTTGATGTCTTAGCCATGCCCCCTTGGACATACCTCCCCATGACCTGTTAATATATCTGTTTCCCTTCATGTCTTGGCTTCAAAGTAGCTGAGCTGAATTTATTGCTTGGTGATAGTTGGTGGGTTGGCTAAGGTTTTAAGCATGTGTTTTTTTTTTTTTCTTCCTCTTTCTTATTCATGTGAAAGCTCTCTCCTATTTTTATTTTGATAATTTTATGGTTTCTGTGTTCTTAATTACATATAACTTTAAGTCAATTTAATAAGTAGATTGTCCCTCATTTTAAAATCATTTCTGTGGGAGGTGGCCCACCAGCTCCAAAGGAAGCAGGTTTAGGTTTCTTTGGTCAAAGAAGCTTGGGAGATTTTTGTATTTAAACTCCTTTTTAGTTTACTCCATCTCAAGTGATCTGTACAACTCAATTTTTCAATGTTTCCATGTGGTGAGTGCAACAGGGGGCTAGTTTTGTTTAAAAAAATCATCTGTTGTCTTGATGTGACAGTTGTGGTGGGCTGACCTTCAGCTCTGACCTTGGAGGGTCTGGGAGCCATCCTCCCTTGATACAGGCCCGAGGCAGCTTCCCTGAGTCCAGAGCGGCCACTAGGGCTGGGGGTGTTGAGTGTATGCTGCTGCTGGCCAGTGCTCTTGGACTATGGGGGATCCGTTTCGGGGCACAGTTCCTAGGGGTCGTCCCTGACCCAGCAGCCTAGCTCTCAGAAGTGCACAGCAGCTTGCATGTGCTTGACAGTTCTTAGGCATCTACTGTGCACCAGCCCATGAAGTGGCTGTTGTATTTTTAGGCATCGAATGATGGCGTGGTGTCGTTACTGATTAGAAGTATGGTAGATGCACTGTATAGACCCGTGAGGGTGAACCTTCCCGAGCTTTCAGGGATAAAAACAGCCTGCTGCAACACATGTGTCGTAGCTTCGTCTCCCCTGACACAGACAATCTCAGAGGAAGGATGCCATGGAGATTGGCAGTCACCGATGAGTGTACCCGTAGGGGAGGATTGAAGGCCACTGGCAGAGTAGATGTCAGGGAGCCGAGGGCCCGGCAGGGGAGCAGAGTGCTCATTTCTGGTTGAGTTCCCTGAGCATGAGGGCTCCTGGGAAACCTCATCACAAGGATTTCAGATACTTAGGCTTATGAATAAAGCACCTCTGATCCCTCCCGCTTTGGCGTGGTCCCCAGAGGTTCAGGGGTTGTTTCTCGAAGTGCTTTGGGGACAGGGTGGGGTGGGGCGTGTGGGCTGGTCTGGCTTACTCCCCTTCTCTCCGTTTATGGCTGTCACTCTCTGTAATTCAGCTGATTGC
Organism: Myocastor coypus; assembly: GCA_004027025.1. NCBI lineage: Eukaryota > Metazoa > Chordata > Mammalia > Rodentia > Myocastoridae > Myocastor > Myocastor coypus. The sequence goes on along the minus strand of PVJA010026303.1, from coordinate 10,355 downwards.
TTTTCTCTCCAGATTGCTGGCTTAAGCTTTATCTTATCTAATTTTATCACTTCAAGCCTTGTTTATATCCAGAGCATCATTCAAGCTTGTGCTCATTCTGCCCCTTGCACTTCCCTTGTGGTTACTCTGTAGCTCGAGGGGGTAGGGGCTGAATGTGCTTACTGTGTTTTATGGTACCAGGAGGGCGGCTGGGTCCTTTTCACCCCTGGAACCTCACGTGGGGGCTGTAAGTCCCACCATCATAGTTTTGTTTCTTCCAGGACCTGCTCTCCCCCTTCCTTCCTGTCTGTCTGAGCCCTCCGATATTGTTGACCCTTTCCTGCACCCCTTCCACCTGGTGGCACCTGCTCTCCTAGCATTCTGTCCCATTTCCACACTCCCTTCTTCTTTCTACTCCCAACATCTGTTCATCCAGATAATGAGCTGCAGCGGATCTAGTAAGGTGTGTAACATGTATTTTAATGTCAATGCATCTCTTCCTACACATATTAGTAAAAAACTTGGCTGTCAGCCCTGGGCCCTCTGACTAATTTGCAGATATTCGCTTGTGCCAGCCCCACCTGGACCACATTTATGATGTCCCGCAACTGTGTTCTGTCTGTGTCTCTGCTCTTTGTATGTCACTTTCTTGCTCTGTCCCTGTCCCTCCTGCTGGCACAGGTCATTCAGATGCATTGGTAGCTTTTCCTCCCTCTGTTCCCCCATTTGTGGGTACAGACAGATGCTGGGGTAGGTGGAGAGAAACAAGCAAGGAATTCAGTAGAGCTGGCGCACACAGGAACCGGTGGACGGCTAGATTTGCGTGCCTCCATCCTCACTGTCCCTGCTCCACTAGGGTGGCACGTTAATACTTTGGAACCTTTGGCCTGGCACCTTTCCCTGAGTGCTCTGCTGATACAAAAAGGGAAGACAGGAGTGCCCGAAGTCTTGCCTCACCTAACCCCCTGAGGGGGTCTCCAGCGATCCCCTTCCCCAAATGAGCGGTAGGAAACCAGCCCATCTGTGAGGCATCGGAGTGGAGTGACAGGAAGCAGAGAATACAGTATTAAAATAGATTACGTGGTATTTGCTTGTCACTTCTGTTTAAAGGCAAATAAAAATCTATCTTTGGTGTAGAATTACAGCCTCCCGACTTGTGGGTGAGGACTGACTGATACACTTTACCTCCCATGTAGGAAAGCTCGCATGCAGGGCTGTAAATTCGAGCTCTGCATTGGACGCATCATCTTAATGTTTTCTGCCGAGTGAAATTAGAACATGGTGTTTCTTTTGAGGTTACAAAAGCAAACAAGGATCCTCTTCCTCCCAGACTAGTGGGAAATAAACTAATTACTTGAAATCTTGTTTTATTAGCCATAAAAACTAGATGAAAGCTCGGACAGTTATATTAGAAGATCTTGATAGATCTTGGATCATGGATTTCTTTTCCTTTTCTGGAAGTGAAAAACAGCATTTTAGACGTAGATGATTTTGCCCAGTTTGTTGGGATATCAGATAGAAAGTTTGTGGGGTCTTGAGTTTAACACAATGTTAGGCAAGTCACTTAACCTCCCCGAGACATGCTGCTTTAGCTTTCTAAGGGAAATAAAAATTCCTGCCTTGTAGGCTGTCATGAAGATCAGATGGGAATGCGTGCCAGTGCCTGCAATGTGCATTCAGTAAATATTAGTGATAGATAAGGCCTTTGATAAGCCTGCTCTGGAGTCCTGCGTAGTTCTTTTGTTCTTGTCTGTTGGCTTTGTTACGATGTGCTGGAACTGTAAAAAGACACACTACTCATGCTTCTGAGGACGCTGGTATATCAGGTTCTTAGCTATATTGTTTTCATGGAATTTTGAGAAGGTATGTGGTTCCAAAAGAGGCCGAAAAGTTTTGAATTTCCTTTTTTCTTTCTTTACAAGAGATTTGAAAGCTTAAGTCATATAATTAATAGCAGGGGAGGTTAAAAGTCGAAGATTTTTCTCTTAACTTTGGTCATCTTTTTAAGCTGAACTTGGCATAGGTTGAAGCAAATCTGTGTCTTCTTGACCATTCACTGTTTTGTAACTGAGAAAATAGATTCTATCTCTAATGAAATAATTGCAAACAGTTCCCTTTACATATGGTACTGATTTTTCACAGAAGCATTGTTGAAATGCATGGGAACTACCAGGTTAAAAGACAAAAATGGACAAGCCATATATTCCAGATGATATCTCTAGACCAGAGGACTCAAGAAGCCTGAGAAACTGAAGTGGGGGCTGACAGACTTTGGCCCTCAGGCCATGTTTGGCCTTGTGCCTATTTTTTATGGCTCAAGCACTAAGAATGATATTTTACATTTTTATATCTTTAAACAAAAACCCAGAGAATATAGTATTTTGCAACACATAAAAATGTGCCATTTCAGTCTATAAGTAATTTTACTGGGCCCAAGCCACACCCACTCATTTATCTATAGTAGTGTGTGGCTGCTGTCCTATTCCAATGGTTGAGTTGAGTGGTGGCCTGAAATACTTATTCTCTGGTCTTTTATCAAAAGAGTTTGGAATCCTGAGACTAGATGGAGAGGAGTTTTGTTCCAATATGCAGTAATTCACGTGATTAATATATTTTAGAACATGATTTGCTTTCTGAAGTTCAGCTTCTAACTTGAGTTTTAAAAATCTTTATTTTCATTTTTGATTAATGAAATGTTTTAAAGGAAGAAAGCACGACTAATCTCACCACTCTAATATTTCAAAAATAAAAGTACTCATGCTAATTTTATAAATATAAGCAATATATCCTATGGTACAGTATAAGAAAAGTATACCAAGGGACAACATGCCCTCTGTTTCCTGCCATCTTGATTCTTCACCCAGAGGTAATACAGTAGTTAGTAACTCAGTGTTTAGAATTCCAAAAATGTTTTGTGGATATCCAAAAATGTATATTGTTTAAAAAAATTCTCATGACATGGTTAATTTGCTTGAAAAATACTCTTAAGTTAATTATTTAACCTCTCACTGAAACAAATTCAGATGTTATACAGCACAGTGGTTCCTTACCTGTCACAGAGATTATGTTCTGGCCCCCCCTACAGTAAATGAAAAGCAGTGAAGTAGTGGTTACATTTATTTTAATATAGATGCCTTATAAACCCTTCCCACACTCTTATAAACCTTTCCCACACTTTTATTTTATTTTATTTATTTATTTTTGTATTTTAGGGAAGGGTCTATAGGGTGTTCAGGGTCTTACTACTAGATTAGACTCCTAGTGATCTGCCTGTTTACAGCCTTCCAAGAGCTGGGATTACAGGTGTGCACCACCATGCCCAGTCTCAATTGCCATCTCAGTGTGCCCCAGGGATCAAACCCTTGGCCTCTGCATCTGCTTTCAGGTGCTTTAATCTATTGAGGTATTTGGCTGGCCCTCCCACACTTTTAAAAGCACTTCTAATGTTCTGAGCCATTTTTTAAACTTGTAAATCTTTGTAATTTTAACAATATACCCATACCATATGGTACTGCAAATCCCATGATAGAGTGAAAAACCCGTGATAAATAATTTAGATTAATGTATTTTTAAAATTTTATTAATTTTAATGAGAAAGAAATAACAGTGAGACAGTTTCAAAATTGTTAGTAGGACAGTTACGATAGTTAATGCATTGCATATAGTTGTCTTCATAGTAGTTGTTGAGAGTACAAGATGCACATGATATCTTTTCTAAACACTGTTAGTACAAATCTTGCTTCTCATTGAGCTAAGAGAAAATAGCTGTATATATAGTTCAACAGATCATAATAGTAGTGGCTTATCAGCAGAAATGGCAATGTCAGAAGCTGTTGACTTGAGCCTTTTATAGCTTAGCATATTAATATGGCTTTATTTTTATATCATGTGGTTATACTTTTCTGCTGAATGGTTTTAAGACAAAGTTAACACAGGACCTATATAACAAAAAATGTAACTTCTGTGTCTGACAAGGGCAGTCAAATCCCGTCAGGATTTATCCTGAAACCATGTACAGCACTTTATAGAACTTTTGTCAGTGTCAGCCATCTGGATGGGTCACAGCCATTGCTTGACCAATTTGCTCTCTGTGAAAGCCTGAGAGAGTGTTTCACTGTAGGTGACTCTCCTTAGGCACACTATACCTCATTGATCCCTTTTCTTTGTGGCCCCATAATCTCCTTGAACAGAAAATTTCGGATACTACTGAGTTAGAGGATTTTACAGTACAGGTTCTCTTATGTTCTGAGTCCTCACTGACCTTGAAGGGCTAGGACCAAAATACTAGCTATTCTTATAGCTCTTCTTTTTCTCGAAATTTTTGGTCTGCCAACTTGTTAACCCTCTAGCAGAGAAGCTTAGTAATATTATTACCCTATATCATAAGCGCTTGAGCTTAACATCACTCTTTTTTTATTTTTTATTTTTTTGTAGAACCAGGGATTGAACTCAGACCCTTGTGCTTGCCAGGCAAGCACTTATTCTACTGAACTATCTCCCCAGCTCTCACTTTCTGAATATCAAATGCCTTAGACTTAACATGGAACTGGTTTTTCCTGTCAATCATTGATGTGCTAATAAATCCCTATAGAATGTGATAAAAAAACAATTACACACTTTCACACAGAAATTTAGAACTCCAACCATATACAAAATTGTAGCAGGTCAATCCTCTGGCATTTTTTTCTTGTCTATTACTTTCTTTCAGTACTTTCTTTTTTTTAAACAAGCATTTACTTGAGAGTATAGCAGTAATTGATATGACATTAGAAGCATGACTACATGACTACACATGTAGAAGACCAGAACGATAGGTATTAGGTATTCCAAGCATGGCTTTAGCATTACAAATTGCTATCCTCAGTGTAACTGCTTAGTTCACATATATCAGCATATATAGTTACTCAGGATGAGAATTCTACCAATTAACTGTTAGTTTTAAAAATTTGTGGGAGATTCTTAGGACCATTGTCCTAACCATCTTGTGTGTAAAAAGTGCATGGTTTTGGTCCTGCCATGTTTCCTAACTTTTCTCCTTGCTCTCTCTCTATTGTTTAATACTTAAATTCTCTCCTTCCATTTAACTGTGTTATGGCTTTCCATTTTTATTTCTTCTTTTGAGTTCTTACACTAAGGGGACTATATGATATTTACACTTGATGGGTCTGATTTATTTCACTTATGAGTATATCTTCAAGTTGCATCCACTTATATATGAAGTCTTTGAGTTTATTATTCTTTACAGCTGTATAATACTCCATTGTATAAAAACACACATCTTTTTTTATCTATTCCTCAAGTGACAGGCATTTTGGTTGTTTCCAAGGTTTGGCTATCACAAATTGTGCTGCTATAAATGTAGGCACACAAATATCACTATGATATGATGTTTTCAGCTCTTTTGGGAAAATTCACCGTAGGGGGATAGTTCAGTTGAATGGGATTTCCAGTCCTAGTTTTTTAAGGAGTCTCCACACTGATTTCCATAATGGTTGCACCAGTCTACATTCCCACCAGCAGTGGAGAAGTGTTCCTTTTTCCCCACAGCCTCTCCAACACTTGTTGTTGGTTGATTTCTTCATGATAGCCATTCTTTCTGGGGTGAGATGGTATCTCAGTGTTGTTTTAATTTGCGTTTTATGGATGGCTAGTGATGTGGAACATTTTTTTTTTCATGTATTTATTAGTTTCTAGTATTTCTTCCTTTGAGAAGTGTGTGTTTATCTCGGATACCCATTTCTCAGGAGGGTCTTTAAATTTTGAGGTGCTAATGTTTTTTAGTTCTTTGTAAATTCTAAAGAGAAGACCTTTATGAGTTGTCTTTTCACTCTGTTGGTAATTTCTTTTCACATGCAGAAACTTCTCAACAAGAGGAGGTCCCAGTTGTTAATTCTTTTAAGTATTACTCATGCAGTTTGATTTTTGTTCATAAACTGTTTGCCTACCACAATGTCTTCAAGATTTCCCCTTACTTTATCTTCCAGGAGATTTTCTGTTTATATCTTTAAACATGAAAGATTTTGACTTTAGTTTAGTGCATGGCGATAGATCTGGGTCAAGTTTTAATTTTCAGCATGTGAGAGCCAGTTTTTCCAGCACCATTTGTTAAAGAGGCTATCTTTCTTCCAGTAAGCATGTTTGGCCCTTTTGTTGAAGATAAGGTGGCTGAGTGTGTTTATAATTGCTTCTGCATCTTCTAATATTGATCCTCAGGTCTATTTTTTAGCCAACACCGTGCTATTTTTATTTTTATTTTATTTTATTTTATTTTTTTATCCACAGTAGCTTTGTAGTATAATTTCAACTCAGGAATTGTAGTGCCTCCTGCCTTGTCTTTATTGCCCAGGATTGCTTTCACTATTCTTGATCTTTTCTGGCTCTAAATAATGTTTAGGAATGGTTTCTTTAGGTCTGTTAGGTATGTTGGTGGTATTTTGATAGGGATTGAATTAAATCTGTATAACAATTTAGGGAGTATGACTATCTTCACAATGTTGGTTCTTCCTATCCAGGAGCAGGGAGTATCTTACCGTTTTCTGAAATCCTCTATGATCTCTTTTTTCAGAGTACTATAATTTTCATTAAATAGATCTTTTACTTCTTTAGTTAGGTTAATTCCTAAATATTTCATTTTCTACTGCGGTATTATAAAAGGTATTGTTTCTGTAATTTCTCTCTCAGTGTGTTTGTTATCTGTGTGGAGGAATACTGTTGACCTTTGGGTATTGACTTTGTTAGATTAATATTTTTTGAAAAGCTGTGAAACAGTGAGTCTGCAAAAGTTGAACCGTGAAATAGCGAGAAACTACTATATAAGACCGAACAGTCTAATGTAACCATCATTCAGTTTCAGCAGTTTTTGATAACCTCGTGTCATCTTTGGGTTCCACTTTCCATATTATGTGAAAAAAATGCCAGGTACCTCATTTCATCTGTAATATTTCTGAATAGGAATACCTCCTTAAAAAACCCTAAGTAAGGGCTGTCAAGATAGCTCAGTGGACTAAGTGCCTGCCTAGGCAGGTGCAGGGACCGGGGTTCAATCCCTGGCACCACATGCCCTGCTTGCTCTGCCTGTGGGCATGCTGAGTCTGAGCTGTGTAGTGAGACCCTGCACCAAATGTGTAAAATAAATAAATAGAAAAGAAAAAAGCAAAGTGAAAGCCAGTAATGTAAAAAATGGCATTAATGAGTCTGGCAAGATGGTTCAGTGGTCTAAAGCACCTGCTTAGGAAAGCTTAGGCAACTGCAGGGTCTGTGGTTTGATCCTCAGGATGGCATACTGTGTCAGCCCCACCCTCAGGGTAGGCTAAGCTGACCATAATACCAAAAAAAAAATTAATGAAAAATAACTATTACTCTATAATTATAATAAATATAATCAATAAATTAGTTAATATATAATTAATATGTAGTTAATAAATATTTGGTTAGATAATTAATCATAAATAATTCATCTAATTAATAAACATATAATTCTATGTAAAAATAATACCTTGATGTAAATTTGAATGCTGGGCATTATATATACTTGTCTCCTGTCCACTTTTTTATTTTTCTTTTTAAAATGAACCTTATTTTTTAAACTTTTCCTATTTATTTATTTATTTATTTATGTATTTGGTACAGGGTCTTTCTATGGCAGCTTGGACTTGTAGTGATCCTTCTATCTCATCCTTCCCAGCACTGGGATTACAAGTGTGCACCACCACTTGGTTTCAGTGGGCCACAGGGTATACAGTACTGGGGATGAGCCGTGAGTCTTTGCACTTAGCAAGCAGATTAAGGCTGTTTCTAGTCCCATCAAAATTTGGCAGCAAAACATGTATATAGCGTTGGCATGATTTTCTCAGTGTTTCTATAAAGCATATTCTATTTATTTATTTATTTTTTATTTTAGGGAAGGGTCTACAGGGTGTTCAGGGTCTCACTACTAGGTCAGACTTGTAGTGATTCTCCTGTTTACAGCCTCCCAAGAGCTGGGATTACAGGCGTGTGCCAGCTCGGCCAGTCTCAGTTGCCGTCTCAGTGTGCGTCAGGGGTAGGGCCTGCAGGGCAGGCCCAGGGATCGATCCCAGGCCCCTGCACCTGCTTGCAGGCACTTTAATCCCCTGAGCTACTTGGCTATCCCCTGTAAACCACATTCTAAACAGGGACTTTTGGGGTGAAACCATTTGGTTGTTTTAATATTAATAAATATTACTATTTCACCCAGTTAATTCATGTAAAACAGCAATTCATGTAGTCTAAATTAGAAGACACTAAGCAGTCATGTCTGGATAAATTATCTGGATGTGGAATTATTTTTTAAACCCTCCCAGTCTTCATTACAGTTTGATTACTTTTAAAAGATTGACACCTACAAGTCTCCATGTTTCAAAGCAAGAAATTGCTAATTTAATCAAGTAGCTTGGAACAAATTTCGCGGAAGCTCCTTCACTTCTGTAAAGTGTACGCTAAGGACAGGGAGGCAGGCATTTGTGTTGCCAAAGGCGCACAGGCAGCTTCTTGCAGTGCCTGTGGATGTTCTTTATGACAGCTAGACTTGAGAGCCCTTAGGTGCCTGAGTTGGTACCCTGCTGGAGTTGAGACCCCAGCCAGCCTTTTAGATCTTTATAGACAGAAATGCTTTTCTCCCCATGTGGTGCTTGGAGTGTGTCTGTTTTATCTCACACACTTCCTAAACATGTCATTGTGTTTTAGGCAGTGGTGGCTCTGTGAGGAATTTGGAGTATTATGAGGGCTGTCAGACTCCTCACCTCGAAAAGGCTTTGCCGTGGCACAGCGGAGTTATGAATGCATTTTTGCACCGGACTCCTTTACGCTCCTCGTGACATAACTTAAGTCAGAGCTGCTGAGCCAGCCACGAGAGACTACACAGCGCATGATTCCATTAATAAGAAAGCCCTGAATAGGGAGGTCCGTGGAGGCTATTTGTAGCTGGGGGGTGGCTGATGGGGGGGTGATAGTGCAAAATAATGAGATAATAAAAATGCTCTAAGATTGTGGTACGAATGTATTAAAAATCATTGCACTTTATACTTTAAATGAATGAAATGTGAATTACATCTCTGAGAAGCTATTAAAAATATAAATGCAAAGTGACAGCCATAGAACTGTTCTTCCTCAGCTGGCTGAGTGCTGTTCTCCCTGTAAGCTCTATGACTGTTTAAAGAAGAGATGAAGCTGAGTCCCAGGTCTGGAGGGGGGGTCCTAAGTCAGACGCAGGTCAGATGTAAGTGAGTAATTTACTCAGCAGCAGATAAGACAGTCAGTGACCATTGGCGATTCCCGTCATTAAATATGAGCAAATCCAATGGTCATCATTGTTAATTTTTGCGTTGTTTTTGAATCAGGGCCTTGCTGTGTAGTTAGGCCTGGCTGTGAGGTCATTATCTAGCTGATGCTGTCCCTGAGCTCACCTTAGTGCTCCTGCCTTAGCCTCCTCAGTCCTGGGTTACAGGCATGCACCTCCACAACTGGCTTAATTTTTGTTTCTGAGCCATCAAGATAAAACAAAATGAAACAAAACAAGAAACCCAAAACAAACTCCAAATAAGTCCTCTCAGTCCTTTTAACTCAAAGTGTCATGGGCTAGGGAGATAGCCCAGCAGGCACCAGTGCATGCCTGGCAAGCACAAGGTCCTGAGTTTGATCTCCTGCACTAAATGCCATGCTGGCCCTGGAACCCTGGGTGTGTGGCAGTGGACGCCTGTAATGCTAGCACTAGGGAGGTTGACACAGGAGGATCACTATGCCATTTGCACAAACAAAATAAAACGAAAAAAGCTTCATAATTTCTCTGAAGTTATAACTGATAATGATTTAAATGATAATTTTTATCCTGCTTTCCGCTCTAGTTTTGTTAGGGATGAAGCAAGAAGGAGTAAAGAATTTTAGTGCTTACAGTTAGTATTTGTTGTTCACTAAGTGTGCAAGGTTCAGGGCTCTTCCTTGGGTGGGCATATGTTATATATGGCATGTCCTCAGGTACCAGTGCATAGTGGAATTCTTAATGCCTGCCTGTACTTATGTAAGACACTGGCAGTGCCCAAGAAGATAACACCCAACTGGGACAGATGTGTGCACAATAATTATTGCCTTAATAATAGCTAGCATTTATTTGCTGCTCACTGTGTGCCAGGCCTGAAAATTACAAAGTTGTTGCTCTGTATGCCCAGATAAAGCTCTGTGACAGAAGCGTGGTTGCCTTGCTTGGTGCCCACAGCTGATGTGGCAGAGGTCTGCTTCTGTGAGGAAGCAGACTCTGAGTGAGTCGATACCTCACCCAAGGTCACATGGCTGGTAAGTGGCAGCTTTGTGCCCAGATCTGTCCAATAGCTCTTCCTATGGGAGAGCTTCTGTTACCATTGTTA